>BQKN01056670.1:0-26682 GCA_022839385.1 Asparagus kiusianus
GTTAAATATCAAAGTGTAATTTTATGTAATGTAAGCAATCACATAAGCATACAAAATTACTAATAACTTTGCATGAAAATACCTTATAAAAATTCCTAATTGTAATCAAAAATTAAGTTGTTATATAAAATGATTAAAAAATATTATTCTTGAAAATTTCTAATTGAACCAAGATCAATCTTTCTCCACCTTTATCTTTTTTCTGGGCAACTCTAGAATAGCATCTTCATCATCTACGTTGATTGTAATATCAGGCTGGAGTTGAATTTTTTGTGCTATTATATTGCCTTCGCCTCGTTCATCTTTTATCTTTTCATCTAACTTCACCAGGAATTTGAATATTTTTTCGATGTTCAAAACAATTTTTTGGAAATATGGACTCTGATTATTTTTCTGTTGCAATGAGAACAAATGTTATATTAATACTTATGAGTCTGTTTATTTTCTAATTTATTACTTGAATAGAGTTAGGAATTACCTCTTTCTTTTTTATAATGAAATTTTCTGCTTTGCATCCAATAAGAGTTTCTGCTGCGTCAAAGATGTTGTGCCAAAAGCTGTGTCGAGGAACCAAACCAAACACCAATCCAAGAGAGCCAAACGAACCAAATATCAATGCACAAACAAAACACCAATTTTAACGTGGCTCGGCAAGTTGCCTACGCCCACGGGGTAAGGGGGGATGGGGTTTTACTAATAGAGAAAGAGTACAAACTGAGATTACAAATCACTCGAAGGAACAAACTAATCTCACCAACAAAACTCTTAATCTTTCCAAATAAAATCCTAAACTAATAGCTCAAAAAATACCTCTTTTTGTGTTCCAAATATCTCTCAATCAATGCTTAATCAAAGCCCAATCAAAGCCTAAACAAAGCCAAGGAAACCCTAAAAACGTGTCTCTATTTATAGCAAAACACAATCCCAAACTGAATGGGATTCTAAAAACGAGTTTGCCACACCCAGGGGTGGCAGACACCACACCCATGGTAAACAGGACAGATTCTGCTACACCCATGGCAGACACTATACCAGGGTGTGGTGGAGTCTGTCTTGCTTATTTTTCATGTTTTTCTCAATTCTTTTCCTCAATTCCTTCGCCGTTTTTACAATTCTCCACCTCGGTGAAATTTTCCCAAAACTGAGCCGGCACCAACCAAAACAAATGCCTCACTTGTTGCATCCAGTACGCCATGGCAACAGATTCATGACAACGGACTCCATCCACACAAGTCGAGACCCAAACGGGAGTGCGAACACTCAGCCAAACATCGGTATCTACTCACCAAATCGACTGTATCAAAACTGACTGCCTACGTATCCTCTTGCCCAAGCAATCAAGCCTTCACGTAGTTCACCCAAACGGCCTCCAAAGGCCCTCAAACAAATAGAAAAGTCTGCAACTCTTCCCTAATATCGCCAACAGATCTGCAACTGATAGCGGCCCCAAACTGATACAAATCAAACACCTCCATCTGAGGTGAACCAATGGTCGTATCCAAATCATGCCCACCAGCTGCAACTGAATCCAAAACCAATCCATCATTTGCATCCAAAATCAAATGATCCCCAACCTGTGTCACCTCAGCTGGAATCCCAAATGATACAGTATGATCTGGAGTATGTGGAATAAGTTCCACCTAACATGAAGTTGTATCACCCTCCACCTGCTGTGATATCCAAATGACCTGATCAATACTCTCCACCTGCCGAGAGTCAAAAGTGACATTCCTGCTCAGAACAAAATCAGAAGCTCCCAAACGATAATCAAACGAGCCTCTGAATCCCAAACGCGCAATCGAATCAAATCTCACATTCTCGATGTGACCAAATGCTAGGTAACCAAATATCGAACGTCGACCAAAATCTGAAGCAGCTCCACCAGATCTAATAACTCCTAATGTAGCAGTCGGCGACCTATGACTAAGATGATCCAAATATGTCGAAGCTCCAGAACCAATGCTTGGCAACCAACACCGATCATCCTCTAGAAAGGAACGACCCATCGAAACTGTCATCTCATCTCGTCGCCCTAAAGTCTCCACACTAATGAAGTGTCTCCTATTGTCGTGAGCTCGGCACAAACGTAAGAAAGGACCCCTACCAAATCTAGAACAACGAGTTACTTTTTTGCCAATACACTTCTTCCAATTGTTGTTGACTTCTAGGACTTTACACCAACGGGAACTGGTCGCGACCCAATAATGCCTAGAACAATCACCAACTGCGAAAACTACAAAACGATTACCTCCCAATGATGCCTCCTTGAAAGGCCCCAAAATGCCTAACTGAACACCTCCTAAAAGACCTCTCGTTCGATTGATAGGAGTGTCAAACTCTACCTCGGTCTTGCTCATCCCAATGTGCTCAAAGGACTTCCATCTGCAGGTCAAAGCACTCCTCAATAACCTATGCACGACATCACCAATCAAATACCCCAGCACCAAACAACGCCACAATCTAGCCAAATCCAATGAAGTCGTCAGAGCTTTATCAATCACCGTACTCCTAAGCAAATAGTATAAGTTACTCTTTCTGACGCCCTTCATCACAATCATGGACCCAAGTGTAACCTTCAAGCATGCATCCGCCAAGGTCACCCTATAGCCTGCTGCCTCTAAAGCTCCAAGTGAAATGATGTTCTTCTTCAACTGAGGAACGAACCTTACTCCAACCAACTCCCGAATCACCCCGTCACTCATCCTGATCCGAACGGTACCGATACCACCAATAGAGCATTTGTGATCATTACCCATGAGCACGAAATCCCCTCTTTCTAACTCCTGAAAGCTGGAGAACCAATCCCTCCTAGGACAAATGTGGTATGTAGCGCCCGAATCCAACATCCACTCTGTAGAATAGGCAACACAAACTAACGGCAGTACAGATAATGAGTAGCCCGAAGAATCCGAATCTGAATCGTTGCCACTAGCCTTGACAACATTCACCTCTGAAGCCTGAATAGCTTTCCCCTTATTCTTCCCGGCTTGATCATTCAACTTTAGGCATTCAGCTTTCCAATGTCCATCTTCTTTACAAAAAACACACTGATTCCTACGAATTTCAAGATGTGCTCCTCTAGAATGTGACCTTCTACCTCAGTTTGGACCCTTTGCTCTTGCAACAAATGCCCCCGCTACCGGCTCAATAGAAGTCTCCTTGTCCTTCTTCCTGAGTTGGTAATTCACTAATGCAGCGGTGACCTCGCAATATGAAAGAGATGCCTTCCCATTAATAAGAGTAAGGACAAATGTCTCATATTCCTCGTCGGGTAAGGAACTCAACAATAGCAACGCCTTATCCTCATCTTTAACAATGACATCTACATTCGCCAAATCTGCAAGAAGCTTCGTGTAGTGATTCATGTGATCACTAATGGATGTCCCCTTCTTTAATTGGAAGCGATAAAGCCTCCTCTTCAAATACAAGCGGGTTTCAACGCTCTTCGTCAAGTACTTGCTCTCTAGAACCTCCTAAATCTTCTTCGCAGAAGTCTCATTCATCACATCATATTTTAGATCTTGAGTGAGACAATACTTAATCACACCACACGCTGTCCGATTCATCTTTTTCCAAACCTTCTCATCAATGTCATCCGGTTTCCCGTTCAACTCCAACTTATCTTCCAAATTCTGCGCATTGAGCGCATCCAAGACTTCGCATCGCCAAAGTCCAAAATTGTTAGTGCCATCGAACTTCTCCACGTCAATCTTCATCGAGTGGATACTCAAACTTTGGACAGTCTTCACACCTAAAGAACTACCCTCAACTCCCTCTTTCTCGGCCATAATCCTCAACACACCAACAACCAATGCGGAAACAAACGAAGAATAGATCCAAAACTAAGAAAAAAGAAGCTTTACGGAAAAGATCCCACCTTTCTCACCAACTAAAACCCTAGACGAGCTTCCCAAATCGATCTACTCCTCCAAATAACCCAAGCGTAACCCGAGCTCTGATACCAATTATTGTGCCAAAAGCTGTGTCGAGGAACCAAACCAAACACCAATCCAAGAGAGCCAAACGAACAAAATATCAATGCACAAATAAAACACCAATTTTAACGTGGTTCGGCGAGTTACCTACGTCCACGGGGCAAGGGGGATGGGGTTTTCACTAATAGAGAAAGAGTACAAACTGAGATTACAAATTACTCTAAGGAACAAACTAATCTCACCAACAAAACTCTTAATCTCTCCAAATAAAACCCTAAACTAATAGCTCAAAAAATACCTCTTTTTGTGCTCCAAATATCCCCCAATTAATGCTTAATCAAAGCCCAATCAAAGCCTAAACAAAGCCAAGGAAACCCTAAAACGTATCTCTATTTATAGCAAAACACAATCCCAAACTGATTAGGATTCTAAAAACGAGTTTGCCACACCCTGGGGTGGCAGACACCACACCCATGGTAAACAGGACAGATTCTGTCACACCCATGGCAGACACCACACCAGGGTATGGTGGAGTTTGTCTTGCTTATTTTTCACGTTTTTCTCAATTCTTTTCCTCAATTCCTTCGCCGTTTTCACAAAAGAGTGTTACTCTTGCATTATCTGTACTATTTTCCACGAGAATCTTAACTAAGTACCTGTATTTTTCATTGTTAATTTCTAAAGACAATTAGTATTGTATTTTAATATGTTCATGGCATTAAAAAGATATATTACTTAACCTTGGTACTGGGTCATCAATGATTCTGCGGCATTTGTCATTTAGACACTCTTTACTAACATCTTTATCAACCTTCTTATCACAGCCTTTGCAAGCATAGAACCATGGCTCGAGCCTCTTTAAAATAGTAGTTATCTTTGCCTTAAATGTGCAATACTGTGCCTGTATATTAACAAAGTTTAGTTAGATTTAAATTTGTAGATAAGAATATGTATATAATATTGTACCTGTATCGAATTCTGTGACTTATGCATAATATCACTAATATGAATTTTCTTAGTATTTTTAAAAAGCATCAATGGAGATCCTTTTGCTTTTGCAGCTTCTTCCAATTGAAACCTGCATATTAGATTAAAATATAATAATATTTCATTATTGGGTTATATAAAATTATGCTTGTTCTGCTTACCATTCCCTTAATTCGCTAGCTAGTTCTATTTTTGGGTTGATACATAATATTGAAATAATTTGCAACGATATGCTTGTATCTCCTGTAAAAATGAGAAAATTATAGGAGTAATTTTATATTTAGTTATCTTTAATAAGAATTTCAGCAATAATTTATGTACCTTGATATATAGAGATTTTAAAATATGATAATGCTATTACAGGCTTATATTTGATTTCTGCTTCAAGAATTGATCCTTTATTTGTAGCCAAATCTCCAAATAAAGTTGCACGCATTGGCATTCCACTGCATATGAAAAAGAAAGAACATTAATCTTTTTTTCTCTTATAATATTGGAAATAAGTAACATGAATATACCTTATATCCATAAGTGTGATTTCCCTCCTAGTGTTTGGTTTGTTGTGTCTTGTAATATAGTTGATCGCCGACTTAACATTAGTTGTTATTGCAAGAATATCTGCAAGTGATTTGATAAAAAGATTATGATTCTGTAGATTAATGTCTCATTTTGTATTCAAGATTTAAGTAAGAAGTTTGTAAGTACTTACTAATTTTTATTGCATATTTCATGGAAAATGCTTCTTCAAATTGGACAAAGTTGTTAAATATGTTCTCCAAGTGGAATCCTGTTGGTGCTTCTTTGATCGATACGTCTTTTGTTAGTACTAATTCAAGTGACTTGTGGATACTTGGAAAAGCTGGGTTTATTCCTTTCACTTCTCCATTTGAAATGAAAATAATTTGATTTTTTTAAGCATATTGTTTGCGTCGAAAGTTGCTGTTTTCATTGCTATCAAATCTATTACAACTTTAGTCGTTACAATAAACTCAAATAAAATAAAAAGTTGATCTTTTTATAAGATCTCCTTACACAATGAAAATAAAAAAAGTTTACAACTTTGTCAAACAAACGCAGAGATCGTTTATCGGTCTTCTGCTTGCGTGGGATCTTTGCCTGTGCCGGGTTTATCCGTGGACCACCGTCGATCAGATCTGATTGCTAAAAAATTGGACAGAGCTTCGTCTATCCGCGAAGGGATCGAGAAAACTGAAGCGCCTATCTCGGAAAAAGCGAGATATTTGCTCTTCTTAGGATCACCGACGAGGGGTAATGCTAAGGAACGGATGCGGGTGATGTAGATCTGATGACGAACTCTCTCGTGTTGAAGTGCTCGATCTGATCTCTCCTCCTCCTCTCTGAAATCTGTGTATTTTTAAGTCTTCAATCCGGTAGGGCTTCGCCGAGGTACCAAAACTCCAGATCTCCAAAAAAATGAGGCCTAAGGCTTGTATTTATAGGCTTGGGGGATAACGAAGCGGTTAAAACGGGCTATAGGGCCCAAATCCGCGTTGGGACACCCCTGGGGTGTCCCAGAAAATCCGAGACACCCCTGGGGTGTCTTGAAAATTCCGAGACACCCTTGGGGTGTCTCAGAAAATCCAAGACACCCCTGGGGTGTCTCACATTGACCGAGACGCTCCGTTGAGGTGCATTCGTCCGCTTCCACTGTAAATTCTTCGTCCGAACTCGGATTTTAGTGATTCGAAGTGCGTTGGAAGTCTGACGAAGAGTTCTATCAGCTCCGATGGTTGGATTATCTGTAGGATGAATGAGACACGAAGGGCGTTGTTCCTTTTGTAAACATCGTGGGGCTCCCGATTAGCCCGTGCCTTCGTTATTCTGAAATTCTGTCAGCTCACGTAGTTTGTCAATTCACTTCAAGCGTTCACTGACGTCAATCGAACTCCTGTGAACCAAATAGTGACGTTCATTGTCGTTCCTTAACACTGAGCTGTTCGTGGAGACCTACAGGCAATTTTTGATGCCTACAGATACCCCCTCCAAAGCGTTCCGGACTCGTTTCTTTTATAGAAGAGGTCGGAACACTTTGGATGTGATTGATCCAACCTTCAGTCGGTGTAAAGGACCTGTAATTAGTTTCAACTCTTGGCTCCTTCGATTTTCGGTCTATTCGATGCTTTGACGAATAACCGAAGTTCTTCCAACGCTGCGTTTATCGCCTGGCCGTCGTCGGAGTCTCGAGTCTACCACCAGTGAGTTGAGTTTGGCTCGTGTCATTGAGTTGACTTTTGAACTGACTATCTCTGTTACATTGTGCTGACTTAGGGTTTCAGATCACCGTATGTTGACTTTTTATCGCAACGCGTTGACTGGCGTTGACCTAGGGTTACGCGTTGACCGGCGTTGACCCTAGGGTTTCGAACGTCGAGCGTTGACTTTTTTGTCGCAACGAGTCGAATGGCGTTGACCTAGGGTTATGCATTGATCGGCGTTGACCCTAGGGTTTCGAACGTCGAACGTTGACTTTTTTGGTCGCAACGCGTTGGCTGGCGTTGACCTAGGGTTACGCGTTGACCGGCGTTGACCCTAGGGTTTTGAACGTCGAACGTTGACTTTTTGGTCGCAACGCGTTGACTGGCGTTGACCTAGGGTTACGCATTGACCGGCGTTGACCCTAGGGTTTCGAACGTCGAATGTTGACTTTTGGTCGCAACGCGTTGACTAGCGTTGACCTAGGGTTACGCGTTGACCGGCGTTGACCCTAGGGTTTTGAATGTCGAACTTTGACTTTTTGGTCGCAACGCGTTGACTGGCGTTGACCTAGGGTTACGCATTGACCGGCGTTGACCCTAGGGTTTCGAACGTCGAATGTTGACTTTTTGGTCGCAACGTGTTGACTAGCGTTGACCTAGGGTTACGCGTTGACCGGCGTTGGCCCTAGGGTTTCGAACGTCGAATGTTGACTTTTTATCTCAACGCGTTGAATAGCGTTGACCTAGGGTCACGCGTTGACCGGCGTCGACCCTAGGGTTTCGAACGTCGTACGTTGACACAGTTTATACTCGTACGTTTACTGGAGTATACACAGTTTAAACTCTTAAGGTATTGGAGCACGGCGGTCCCAAGTGTCGTGGTTACAGGACCAACTGTTAAAGCTGATTCATCTGCATTTGTGGATCTTATTTTAATGTTGTTGGATAATCGAGTCACGAGACCAACTAACAGAGCTGATGCATCAATGACTCGTACTTATAGAATTTTTGGCAAATTCTCAGCCATCAACGGGTTTGATGAGCCTTTACCGACTACCGTTTGAGTCGGGCTAGCATGTAGATTGTTTAGATCCGTTCTGCATATAACGTTGTGCTAAAAGAGTTAACTCTTTTAGTGCTACGACATTGAATACGTAGACTTCGTCTTTCTCACGGGAATAGACTACCCGGCAACGCGTGTTAGGCACTGACTTATCCTTACTTAGGATTCAGGATAAAAATCCCCAGACTCGGATTCTGGTGTCTTCTTCAATCGGTAAAAGACTAAACCGGCAACGCGTGTTAGGCGTTGACTTATCCCTGCTTAGGCTTCGGGATAAAATTCCCTGTGCGTGTGAGGCACGGATTATGGTGTTATTAATAACAACCTGCCATAATGTTGAATATGTGGTCTTTTGTCCTTTTTACGGTCAAAGACTAACCGGCAATGCGTGTTAGACATAGACTTTGGGATTTTTGGCAAACCCCCAGCCATCAACGGGTTTGACGTGCCTTTACCGATTACCGTTTGAATCGGGCTAGCATGTGAATTATTAAAACCCATTTCACATGTAACGTTGTGCTAAGAGAGTTGCTTCTCTTAGACTTAATGCTATGATTTTGAATACATAGACTTCGCCATTTCTTACGGGAACATGGCATCCGACAACGCGTATTAGGCGTTGACTCATCCCTACTTAGGATTCGGGATGAAAGTCCCTAGAATTATACTCTGGTATCTTTTTCAATCGGTAAAAGACTAAACCGGCAACGCGTATTAGGCGTTGACTCATCCCTACTTAGGCTTCGGGATAAAATTCCCCAGACTGGATTCTGGTGTCTTCTTCAATCGGTAAAAGACTAAACCGGCAACGCGTGTTAGGCGTAGGCTTATCTCTATTTAGGAGTCGAGATAAAATTCCCCGTGCACAAAGTGCACGGACTGGAAGTTAGGAATTGTGTCTTCTCTCAAAGTAAAGACGGACTGGAAAATGGAAGAGGAAGAATTTTATATTCTATCTCCCGGCACCTGAAGAGAGCGAATTTTATATTCTATCTTCAGTAGGAAAGGAAACTCGAGGTGGGATCTCCACCCTCAGAGTCCAGAAGGATGAGACTAGGAATGGGATCTCCACTCCTAGAATCGAAAAGATTCAAGTAACCCTAACTTTTATAGGATTGGTTGCTTGATCCAAGAAGAGTTCTTCATTTATTGAAGGAAAATTCCAATTTCAACCCTACATTTTATAGGTTTGGCTGAAAAGGAGAAGATGGAAGTCTTTCGTTTATCAAAATGGTTGACTTGACCTTAGTCCTAACTATCTGCAGGTTTGACCAAGGTGAGGCCGGAGACAATCCTAACTTTTATAGGTTTGATTGCTCGAATTGGATGTGGACCCCTTGTTCATGGAAGGAATCAAGAGGAGAATTTGGCTTTGGCCCTAACTTTTATAGGTTTGACCTGAAAGCAGAGAGAGTGGTATACGTGTAGCAGTAGAAATACTGGTTTGTACTGGCCACTCGGTGAAGGATTTTAATGTTAAGTGATCAGGACTTAACACGTCAAGCTTTGAAAATTGCCATGAATTGGCGGATAGAGATTTTAGTGGACCCACCGTCAATTGATTTGATCAGTGGGGGAATTCTATGCGGATTGGTTGATCTGTCGTCAAACACCAATAGGAGTTTTGTGAGGGAAGATTGATCCAACGAAGCGATCGAATTTCGTCCCAGCAGAAGAGTGTTCGGAAATCACAATGAGGGTTTAGTGTTTTTCACTTTGTTTGTAATGATCAGGTTATCCCTAAGAAAATTACATACAGTATTTTTTTCCTTGGGAACTTCCCGTTACATGAATCATCTACCCCCAGCTTCCTTTGTGAAACTGGGTTTACCATTGTATTCAGTTGCATGATCGGGTTATCCTTAAGAATATTACATGTAAAAATTCTCCAGGAACTTCCCGTTAAGAGTGGGAATAGTTTAGACTCATATACCTATTGGAGTATTAAGAAGCAGTTTATACTCGTATACTTGTCGGAGTGTTGAGAAGCAGTTTATACTCTTATACTTATCGGAGTCTTGCCGTTTTCAATTGGCTTACCCTAGCGTTATGACGCCGGCCTCCACCAAGGTCTGGATGCTATTCTTTAAAGTAAAGCAAGCCTTGGTGGGATGAAGGATCCTCCTGTGGTACGCGCAGTACTTCGGATCCGTAGTATTGTCAGCTTCCTCCTGATTCGTGATGGGTGGCAGCTTGATCTTATTATTTTCGAGAAGGGTCTTGAAGATGGCTGGAACGTCTTCGTCCTTGAATGAGTACTCTTTTTGGAGCCTCTGATCCGAAGTCTTCTGCTGTCTTCGGGGCTGCTGTTGCGACGTCTGATTAATATCAACAGCTGTTGTAGGTGCCTTCCCTTCATCATGGGAAATGAGACTCGGGTTCAGAAGGTTAGCCATCGGTTGGCTTCTTTCGACTTTCCTCCTTCTGAGGAAGCGTTCGGCCTGCTCTCCACGCACCTTCAACTCTTTCCAGGTATTGAGCAGCTCTACTCCCATAACGTCCAAAATGTTAATGGACAAATTGTTATGACAAGTCTGTAAGATGAATTCCTCCGTGATGGGATCCTTGCAGTTCATTGCCTGATTGCGGAAGCGTTTGATGAAGGTATCCACCGAATCTCCGTCTTTTTGTTTCTCATCGAAGAGTGTCCTGATCGACACTTCGGCATCATCATCGAAGAAATGAGTGAGGAACATGCTCTCCAGGTCCTCCCAGCTGTTGATGCTTCCAAATTTAAGACGCCGATACCAATCGAAGGCAGGCCCGCGAAGGGTGCCGACGAATGACCGAACCATCAAGGCTTCATTGCCGGAGATCGTGCCCAAGTTGGACTTGAAGTAGATTAGATGTTGAGTGGGCGAGCCCTTCCCGTCAAACGGCGTGAAGTTGATCAGGTTGAACTTCGCCGGATACGGGATCGAGTCCCACTCTTTCGGGTAGGGACACGGAATGCCGGTCTTCTTTACCTCTTGAGCAGACATTAAAGCGTTAATTTTGCTCTCGAGGTCCTTCATCTTTTCGTCCTCATCTATATCCTGTTTTGGACAATTTTCGAAAGGAATAACGGGGCCACCCCAGCATTGTCATCTTTGGTAGGACCACCCCCAGTATTGTTATCTGTAGGGTGTGCATTTAAACCACAACCAGTATTTTTGGGAGGTACGTCGGCCATGATGATTTCGCCCACTTCTGGATCACTGTCAACTGCGGCGCTCTGTGCGCGACGGCTGGATTCAGCTAGCTGATTCGACAAAGCTCGGATTTGTTGGCCGTGCATTTGTCTCATCTCCTGCATAGCCATTTCCATTTCGATTTTGAATGTTTCTTTCTGCTTGGCTAGAGTATCCTCAATGATTTTGGTTATTTGCTCGATGTTGATCATGAACACTTCCTGAGCTTGTCCTATGCTAGACGTTGTATCGTCGGAGGCGAGTGCGGAATAAGAATCCGAGAGTTCGTCATCGGAATGGATTCCTTCGTAGATCTCCGGGTAATCGTTATATCCGACGGCTTCTAGCTGAAGCTGAGATATTCGTTGGGTTATTCCCGAATTGACTCTTCTTCCTGGAGAGAAATTCGGGTTGGAACCACTCGAAACAATCGGAGATTTTTCCTTATTGACCATGTTGATGGTAACTCCTGGGAATTCATCATCTCGAACAACCGATCGTCTTTTGCGAAAACGTCTTGATTTGTGCTTTGATGCTTCAGTGGAGATCCTCTCAAATACCGAGACCCTCTGTAGAGCGGTCTTGGGGCAGCTACACGCTGATAATACTGCCCTAATAAATTTGGTACACGGACAGTGAGAGTCCGCTTCTCGGGTACTTCTCTTTTGAGATTTATTCGCACCCCTAGCTCGATAGTACAACTCATCAACGTTGCGGTCAGAGTAACCTATCGACTGCTTACATGAATTCTCAGGTATAACGCATTCTTCTATCTGTCGTGTTTTTATCTGAGTAAACATCGCCTTGTTGGCGTCTACAGGAGTCACACGCTTGGAATCACACCCTTGTGAGGGTGAAACCTTAACGGGCTCCTGGTTTTCTACACGCACCGCCAAGCAAGCCGTTGTAGAAATTAATTTGTTAGGAGGTCACGTACGACCCCCAGTCTGGATGTTTGCTCGAAGCTCCTTCAACGATCTCGAGCTTTCCTTAATAGGCGCTTTGCCTCGATCCTCGGATAGAGAGCCAATGCGATCCTTCAATGGGATTCTAGACTTGGGGAGATCCACGCTGTCTGTTTGTTGGAAATTTTGTAACAAGAAGAATAGTAAAAAAAATTGTATTTGATTTATTCTCTCTAACTGCTTAGAAAAAGAATGTTTACAACTCTCTCAACTCTCAATTACAATTTGAATTCCGAGGTACAAAAGAGAAGAAAATAAATTTGATTTTCTCCTTTGTTTAAAACTGGGTTCTTCACGGTGGCGATGAGATGCTTCCTTCAAGTGCTTGCGTCGAATTTGCTTCTCATTGACGATCCAAACGTCTCAACTTACTGGAACAACTGACTTTTTGTAACTGATAACTCTTGTCGAGTATTGTAGCTCAGAACGAGTAACAAACTCTGATAACAAGAGTTGTTTGAACCGAAAATGATTCGGTTAATTAGCCAAATATGTAATATCTGGATTCCTCAATGGATGTTGATTCTCCAGACTGTATAAAGAACTAATCCTCAAACTCAATTCCTTAGATTCTCTCTTAAAGATCCGATCTAAGCCTTCCAAGATCCGATCCTTAACTCTGTTGAGTTTGTTGATATTTATAGGGGGATTAGGGGTTGGGGGGTATTCTTGATCCCCGTCAGGTCCCCCAGCGCTCGCGCCTAAGTGGGGGATTAGTTACCCCATTAATTGGGTGTAACAACCCACGTAAACCACTCCCTGTATCGTGGGTAGAAAACAGCTTCGAAGTTGTTACGATCATGTTTGAACGAGTCAGAACTGCTGTGACGAGCTGCGTTGTGCAGCGATAGAGCTGCGTTTGGCAGCAGTTGACGAGCTGCGTTAGGCAACGATGGAGCTGCGTTTGGCAGCAGTTAATGAGCTGTGTTTGGCAGTGATGGAGCTGTGTTTGGCAGCAATGATGAGCTGCATTCGGCAGCGGTTTGAGAACTGCGTTGGGCAGTGATGGAGCTGTGTTTGGCAGCAGTTGACGAGCTGCGTTTGGCAGCGATGGAGCTGCGTTTGGCAGCAATGATGAGCTACGTTTGGCAGTAGTTGACGAGCTGCGTTTGGCAGCGATGGAGCTGCGTTTGAGCTGTGCATGTCTTTTCTGTCTTTATATATGAATGACACCAATGACCAACCAAGAAGGTCTTATTCAGACCATTTGTGACAATTGAGGTGTCTCAATAACACTCTATCAACTGCAGGTCACAATCTTCACTAAGATAGCTTGATCGTGTGCTTCTCAGCATGACGAATATTTACCCACAGCTCTCTAGATCTTCCTACTTTTTTAAAATCATTACACTGCTCATCAGCATCTCTAATAGTTGCTAATGTAATTTCAGCCATGTTGTTGTCGTGAAGATCGTCTGATTGTAACCTTCATCGATCTACCTGGAATTATAACTTTCTGGAAGTCATCAGATTGTAACTTTCAGCATCAGTGTTTGATGGGGAGTCAGCTATCTTGTTGTAAATTTTAGACAGCCTACAGAACCCCCTCCAAAGTTTTCGAAAGTTCGCGGTTGACTGGGACGAATTTTCAAAACACTTTGGATTCCAAAAAACTTGTTGACTAAATGCACCTCATTGCAGATTGGGTAGAGCATCAACGTTCTTGTTTAATTCGCCAGCGATGACTTGGAGTTTGTTTATCTAAGTTCATTATCCCCAGGGAGATTCGGTATTCCCTGGCTTAAGACAAATTTATTATCAGAGATCGAAGGAGCTACAGGGCCTTATCTCCAGCTTAATCAAGAGGATAGCCTTTTGGTTGAAATATTGTGTACTCTGAGAAGAGTAGCTGCATGCCAGGATGAAGATGATTGTCAGAACGCATGCTTAAATCGTGCGTTCAAATCGTCTGAATGCAAGGGGTGCGTTCGGGAGTTGTAACCCCCCTTTTTAAAATTACGAAAATCTCGCTTCGGGTGGGATTTTTGCCTAAAATCCCGCGTTGATCTGACAGTTACAGCTGTATATAAATAGACCACTAAGGTCAAATCAAAAGGTCATTCGGCTTTTCCCCTTTTCCAAACAGAGCTCATGTTCATCTTCTCCGCCATTTCAACGGGAGAAAAGATTCACCCCAGGTCTTTCGTCAATCCATTCTACACCTTCTTCATCGCCGTTAGAATGGGTCTCAAGAAGAAAATCGCTTCTAAACCGAAGGCTGCTCCGGCTCAAGGTTCTCTCCCGGCTAAAACTTCCGGTGATGTTCGAACTGCTGCATCGCAGCTTCCAATCTCTTCAGCTAGCGGTAAGATTGAATCATAGGTTATTTTGACCAATTTCTCATCTTCGACCCTTAATCGGTGGTCTGTATCCCACCATTAAACTCGGGGGATGATCCTCAGTGTTTATCCCATTTGAGAAAACGCATGGTTAACTCCATCGTTCATAAAATTTCAATGCAGGTTCAGACCTTGCGTTTAAAAACTTGGATGCGGGTTAAAACCCTGCGTTTGAAGATTTGGACGCAAGTCTTGACCTTGCGTTCAAAAGGAATTTGGATGTGTAGGCGTATAAAATTGCCTATAGGTCCCTTAGCTTAGCTCAGCACGATGATTCGACAAAACAACGGACATTCGAGCGACAAGGCGATGAGGCACACAAGCAACGGAATACGTTCGCGTGCGGGACCAAACCAACGGTTCGGAAAGTTAACGAGTCATCCAACAACAAAACGGACTTGAACTCAAACACCGAAGCGGAGCTACTGCCACATGAAGATTCGGGGAATCGAATCAAGACCTGAACGAATCAACGAAGGGTCGAGGCGACAAGGCACACGAACAATGGAACACGTACGCACGTAGAATCGAACCAACGTTTCGGGGAATCACCGAGTCATCTAAACAAGAACGAACTCGGTGATATAACGATCGAATCAAGACCAATCCCGGACTCGGACTCAGAAGCGGATTAACTGCCATATTTGGAATCAAGTCAATGAGCCGATTCCAGAAACCGAATCAAATCCGAACGACGGAGAACCGGAAACACCGGAAAACGACGAAACCAGCGCACCTGGGGGAACTCGGCCCGAACCGAACCACCCTAAGGTGGCTCGGCCCAAACCGAGCCACCCTAGGGTGGCTCGGTGGCCGAGCCACCCTAGGGTGGCTCGGCCAAGGCCGAGCCACCCAGAGGTGGCTAGGCACAGTTCTGTGCCAAAGGCACAGTTTTGAGTGCCTATAAATAGGCCTGGCACTCGTTCATTTGAGAGGACTTTTTCTGAAACTTCTGAAGAGCCGAAACTCTGCCGGATTGCGACCTCAACTCGGATTGCGAAGGCTTGAAGACTTGGACGACCAGATCTACGTGACACTACTCCGGATCTAAGCTTGGCTCTTAGATCCCGAGATTAGAGCGAGCGTTTCCTTGGTGAAACGATCCCTCTCGGCTACTATCTCCTTGGTGGGATAGTACCCGTTATACCACGTGGATCTGTTCAGATCGAGATTGCGCGGTGGTCCACGGTACTCAACCCCGGCACAGGCGAAGAACCCCACAAAGCGAGGGACCGTAAAACAGGAAACTCGTGATTTGTTCAAGGAAAGTTGTAATTTTTATTTCTTTATTTTGATTTTGTTGTAAGCCGGATCTTATAAAAAGACCGGATCTCTTTGTAAACGCATAAAGTTGTTGTCAAAGTTGTAACAGAATCATCAATGAAGAATAACACAATTTCCCGCGCGAACAATCTGGCGACCACAGTGGGAGCCACCAGCTTCGCTGCCGAAGCTGGAGTGTCACAGCCGCGGATCTCGATCCCGGTGGTGGAGGAGGTCGAGTACGAATTCGACCAGTAGAAATACGAGGAGTACGTGTCCTCGTCCGGATCTGCCGCCTCCCCCAAGTCCAAGAAGTTCCAGAAGTTCTCCTCCAGGAGAAAAGTCCGTTGGTGTGATGAAGCTGAAGCCACCAACGACGACCTCACCCCAACCGACGCCGAAGCTGCGTTAGGCGAGGTCCTATCGACCTCAAAGAAGGTCAAATCCGCCATTGAAGGCGTAGTGACTCTCTCCAAGAGAGCCCGCCAGAGGCAACGTCAACGCCTCGCGAAGCAATTCGCCAAGGCCATGGAGTCCGTTGACGGGGTCCGCTATCATGCGGATCTGAAGAACAAACGAGGCGAACAGCCTCAACAGCAAATGCAGGGTGGTTCCTCCAAACCATCAACTATGGAGTGGGTCCGTGTCAAACGGAATCGCTCGACTTTGGAGGAGCGCATCCGCAAGCGCCGCGCGTTATCCGCGCAAGCACGGGCCAAAGCTGAGGAAACCCGTCGCAAACTGCAGAAGGAGGTGGTCAAAAAGCCGCCACCTACTCGCAAGATTTGGAGGCCAAAGTCTGAAGCGGTTCAGGCTAAAGAGCAAAACCCGCAGCCTCCAAAAGTTCGGACGCCGGCAAGTCAGTCCAAACAGCCGGTGATTGCCGCAACTACCCTGGGAGATCCCGCCGGACCATCCCAGAAGAAAAGATCAGTTTTGGAGCGCCTCGGTCCACTTCCGAAGGAACGAGGTAAAGCTCCAATTCAGGAACGCTTGGGGCCAGTGAAGAAGTCCCAACCAATACAGAATGCCGGGGGTCGCCGCAATCCTCAACATTCGGAGCAAACCGCGGCACCCAAGCGCACAACCTTGCGCATTCAAGTGCAAAGTTCAGCTGAAGATTCACGTCCACGAAGACGCGTTTCGAGGCGTATAACTCTCGAGAGCCCGAAAAAGACAATTATTCCTCAGAAGGAAACGTTGTCATCTGATGACGACAACGTTATACCTGAGAGATCGTGCCAACACACGATAGCTTGCTCTGACCTCCAAACAGATGAGCTGTACTATCGTGCCGGGGGTACGAACAAATCTAGAAAGAGGAGCCCTCGAAGATTCGGGAATCTATGTCCTTGTTCAAATCTCATTCGGGCAGTACTGTCTGAATGCAACTGTGTAAAGACAGTCCCCGAAAGAGTTTCCGTGTTTGAGAGACTCAGCAATGAAGCGCCAAAGCCAAGGCCCAGGCGTTTCCGAAGAAAAAGAACGATGGTCAAGGACGGTGAACATTCAAGGGTCACCGCCAACATGACCAGCACAGGAACAACGGCTCAGGATAACCCCGAGACGATTCCAGAAACATCCCGACCCAGGACTCGTTTACAATCTGGGGCTATCATTCGCGCAACGTATGGTAGAGTCCGAACAAGAGTACCTTCGGGAGATGAAGAATCAGATGCTGGCTCCGCAGTGGCGTCTGATAATACAGTGTCCAGTGAGGGACAGCCCCGCGAGTCGCTCATGATAAGCGCGGAGCAGGTGGCCAAGATGCTTGAAGATGCCATGGCCAAACAACAAGAAACCTTTAGGTTCGAGATGCAAATGGCCATGCAGAACATGAGAGAGATGCATGACCAATAACTTCAT
This sequence comes from Asparagus kiusianus, assembly GCA_022839385.1. Classification (NCBI taxonomy): domain Eukaryota; kingdom Viridiplantae; phylum Streptophyta; class Magnoliopsida; order Asparagales; family Asparagaceae; genus Asparagus; species Asparagus kiusianus. Next base: position 17,805 of record BQKN01056670.1, read on the forward strand.
GCATTAAGGCACCAACAAGGCGAACCAAGTCAGCCCAACCAGAACAACCTGGAAGAGGAGGGCACAAATGAAGCTCGCAACGTTAATAACCCTCCCATCAATCCAGGGGGTGGTAATGATAATACCAGTGAAGACACAGGTGAAAGCTTAAAAATTAAGAATCTCGAGAACAAAATCAACACATTGATTTCTGCTCAAGAGACTAAAAAGACAGGCATTCCCTGTCCCTACCCAAGAGAATGGGAATCGATCCCATATCCGGCGAAGTTTAGTCTAATTAACTTCACGCCGTTTAATGGGATGGGTTCACCAACTCAGCATTTGATTTATTTCAAATCGCACTTGGGAGTCATCTCTGGCAATGAGCCTCTGATGGTGCGGTCATTCGTTGGCACTCTTCGCGGAGCCGCCTTCGATTGGTATCGTCGCCTCAAGCCAGGAAGTATAAACAGTTGGGATGACATGGAGACAAAATTCCTCGCGAATTTCTTCGACGACGACACCGAAATCTCAATCGGGTCGTTGCTTGATGAAAAGCAGAAGGACGGAGAATTGGTCGAAGTCTTCGTCAAAAGGTTCCGGAATAAGGCGATGAATTGCCGGGACCCGATTAGCGAGGAGTTCATCCTCCAAACCTGCCACAACAACCTCTCACTGGACGTTTTGGAAGCAATGGGCACAGCTCCGTCCAAGACATGGAAGGACTTGAAGGTCCGAGGTGAGCAAGCTGAGCGGTTCCTTAGAAGAAAGAAGGCGGAGAGAGGCCAACCGGCTACAAATCCTCCAAAGCAGAACTTCAATCAGAAGGGAAAAGGTAAAGCTCAGGTTAATGCTGTTGATGCTAATCAAACCTTTCAATTGCAACCTCAGCAACAGCAGCAACAGCAGCGAGCTCCACAGCAATCACAGCCACATTGGCAGCAGCGGTCTCAGAAGCAAAAGTCTTCGGAGCCGAGATTTCCTAAAGTCTACTCCTTCAAAGATGACGAAGTTCCCGGCATCTTCAAATATCTGTTGGAGAACAACAAAATCCAGCTGCCTGCGATTGTGGATCATGAAGGGGCTACCAAGGTGACAGACCCGAGGTACTGCGCGTATCACAGAGCGGTTCACCACCCTACGAAGTCCTGCTACCACCTCAAGGACAAGATCCAGGCCTTGATCGATGTAGGAGTCATAACTCCGAAACCGGCCAAGAATGTGGGAGCAAATGCAGTGTCCATCAGTTTTGGATCGGTGCCTGCAGATTGGTTCGAGCCTAAGCGCGTTACCAAAGTCGGGATGAAGACGGTGAACGACGATCCGCACGGACAGCGCCAAAAGGGACTCGTGCCGCACACAGCTCCAAACGGTGAAATTCTCTGGGTGCACCCCGACCTAATCGGAGATGAACAATGGGCTGGATCGTCATCCAAGAAGAAGTCCAAAGGGAAAGGGAAGTCTTGTTATGGAGTCTCTGCTATCCCGGGTGAAGAGGATGAAAGGATCACCACTTTTCCACTCTCCGACGAGGAACATGAGGTCTTTACGACCCGAAGTGGGAATCAGTACCACTTCAACTATCCGTCACATAGTGAACAAGCAGCTAAGCTAGGGGTGACAAAACAGGGACCACCCAAGACTATCACAGAGATGGGGGTGATCCCAATTCCCAAACCGGCTGAAGATGTTCGACGACAACCGGTTGATAAACAGAAGGAAAAGAGGCCCGAAGAGGTACAGAATCCGAAGCAGTCTCGTTTCAGTCGTCCGATTGGAAAAGACAAACCGGAGAGTTCAAAAAACCCTCGCGCCTTCGACATTATGGCTCAGCTAGCTAACATTCCAGCGCGGATAACATTGTACGAGCTGTTGCGGTTATCCAAGGAGACTAGAGAAGCCTTGCAGGAAGCCCTGGCAGATTCAGAAGCATTCCTCACAAGGGTCAAACCAGTTTCTGAAGAACTGGATACGCTAGCCCAACATTGCAATGTGGCAGCTAAGAACATTCCCTGCATCACCTTCACCAAAGAGGATATGCAGACGAAGAATTCAAACCACGATCGGCCCCTGTACTTCGTCGGGTACATTGGCTCCAGCGAAGTCAACCGGATCCAAGTAGATCCGGGTTCCGCTGTGAGTATTATGCCGCTTCGCCTAATGCACAGCCTGGGAATCCCAATCAGCAAGTTGGCGTCAACAGGCACAGTCATATACGGATTCAACACCAGCGGGTCAAGACCTTTGGGTAAAATCCGGATAAAGTGCCAAATGGGCGATTTAAAGACGGAGGTCACGTGCTACGTGATTGATGCTGAGACATCCTATAACTTACTATTGGGTCGGCCTTGGATCCATAGTAACGTTATAGTCCCCTCCACTCTACATCAGTGTTTGAAATATGCCGACACTGATGGAAGAGTTAGGACGGTGGTCGCGGATAAGCAACCATTCAAAGGGTACGAGAATTATTTCACAGATTCTCTCCTTTATGGTAATGAATCCGACACGGAACCATCGGTCCAAGGCACGGACAGCGGAGAAGAAGCTGATTCCGAAGCCGGATTCGATTACAATGGTGGTTTTGTTTTTAATGACATTGTACCCTTTGTAATCAATCTCGACGACGAATAGTCGTCAGATGGCGGTTGTAACTGGCAACTTGCCGAACCTGAAATAAATAATGGTTTAGAGTACTCCTTGTCTTTTGATGATGTGATAAAGGGATTGTACGATAATCCCGAATTGTGTATGCCGCTCCGATCGTCGTATGTAACGAAGAAGCGTCTCCAGCACTCTTTCGGAACAACTCAAATTATTCCCGCCAAAATAGGGGGACAAAAAGAAGTGATCTTCGGTAAAGGAGAAAGTCGTCCGGTGCCAGATCATTTCCTAAGAGAGGATGAAAATGGTGACAAATCTGGTTTACATCTATCTAAGTACAGTTCAGAAGCGCGCAAGCTCATGGAAAGACAAGGGTATGATTTCACACTCGAAGAAGGTCTATACTTCGATCGAGGTTCCCGTGTCCCAGTCAAAGCGGCATATGTACCAAAGGGTAAACCGGAGGGATATTATCGTCACAAGAGGGGCTTAGGCTACGTTTCGTCAGATGACGAATGTGGCTGGCAGATCATCGATCAAATTGCTAACAAGGCTAAGGACGGGTATTTGCCAGATTCTTCAGCTGAAGATTCCGACACAAGTTTGGGAGAAGTATTCAAGGCCTTAATGTCGAACATGACTACGGCTGATCCATCTACAATGGAAGACGACGATCAAATGCAAACGTGGGAGGACCCATGGGTTCATCACCTGAACATGCAATATGGTGATAGGTTCGAACAGAGAGAGCCACCCACCGAAGACGAGGTAGTCCAAATCAATATGGGTGATGAAGACAATCCAAGGCCCATATTCATCAGTGGTAGTCTTCCATCAGATGAAAAGGAGGAATTAATTGCCTTGATCAGAGAATATATCGACGTCTTCGCCTGGAACTACGAAGACATGCCAGGGCTCGATCCCAATGTGGCGATGCACCGCCTCGACATCAAGCCGGATGCCAAACCTGTCAAGCAACAGCAAAGACGGTTTCGTCCGCAGATCATGGAAGCCATCGAGGCTGAAGTTAAAAAGTTGATCGACTCAGGGTTTATCCGGGAAGAACAACATCCAGACTGGTTAGCCAATATCGTTCCAGTCATGAAGAAGAATGGCAAAATCAGGATTTGCATCGACTTCAGGAATCTGAACGAAGCATGTCCAAAAGATGATTTTCCTCTCCCAATCACGGACGTCATTATCGACAATACGTGCGGATTCGAAAGAATGTCCTTCATGGACGGCTTTTCGGGGTATAATCAAATCAAGATGCACCCGGATGACGAAAAGCATACGGCATTCAGAACGCCCCTCGGTATTTTCTGCTACACGGTGATGCCATTCGGTCTGAAGAATGCAGGTGCCACATACCAGCGAGCGATGACTAAGATTTTCCAGAAACACCTCAGGAAAACAGTTGAATGCTACGTTGATGATTTGGTGGTGAAAAGCCGCAGCAAGGAAGATCACATCAAAGACTTGAGAACAATGTTTGATCTCATGCGGAGTCATCAATTGAAGATGAATCCCACAAAATCCTTCCTCGGAATGTCCAGCGGAAAATTCCTTGGATTTGTCGTTACCACCAAGGGTATACACATAGACCCAGACAAGGTAAAGGCAATAAATGAATTGCAACCCCCGAAGAACCTAAGGGAACTCAGAGGATTGCAAGGGCGTTTAGCGTATATCCGGAGATTCATTTCAAATCTTTCCGGGAAGTGCCAACCGTTTTCGAAGCTAAACAAGAAAGGCGTATCGTTTATTTGGGACGATGCTTGCCAGAAGGCATTCGAAGATATCAAGGCATATCTGATGAATCCACCTGTTCTTGTTGCGCCAAAATCAGGTAAACCGTTCTTGATTTATATCAAGGCGATGAACCATTCGCACAAGACGATGATAATGGTCACGAACAGGCAGTCTATTATCTAAGTTGGACCTTGATAGGCGCCGAGTCTCGATACCCGATGATCGAGAAAGAATGTCTTGCATTGGTGTTTGCGGTGCAGAAGATGCGACATTACTTAGTCGGCCAGACGATTTATGTCATTGCCAGTGTTAATCCGGTACGAGTATTCATGACTCAACCAGGTTCGATGAATTGGCGGTTGGCAAAGTGGGCCCTTCTTTTGTCCCAGTATGATCTGCACTTCAAACAGCAGAAGTCGGTCAAAGGACAGGCAATTTGTGATCTTTTGGCGGCGAGCCCGACAACAGATACGGTGGAAGTGTACGATGACTTGCCAGATGAAACCCACGAGGTTAATACCACGTCACACCAACAAGTATGGCAGTTATATTTTGATGGTGCCTCGAGAGCAGTCAATAAAGCAGTAACTCCGGGATGTCCTAAGGTCACTTCTGGAGTTGGAGTTGTCTTAGTTTCCCCAGGGAAGCACGTGATGCCTCGAGCTTATTCGCTGACGAGTCCATGCTCTAACAACGTAGCCGAGTATAACGCACTCCTCATAGGACTCAGTTTCGCCAAGGAGCTGGGGGTCGAATATCTCGAAGCCTTTGGGGATTCTCAACTAATTGTCAACCAAGTTCGTGGGGAGTATGAAGTCAGGAACCCAGATCTGATTCCATACCACCAAGAGGCCGTCAGAGTGGCAGATTCTTTTGAAGAATTTTACATTGAATACATCCCGCGTCTTCAGAACGCTTATGCAGATGCACTGGCAGCACTAGCAGTATCACTCGCGCAACCGCCCGAAACTGAACTGTTAGTCACAGTAAGATCACACCAACTCTGCGTACCCATATACGATATGGATATTGAAGAGGAGGATGATAAAAACGAGAACGCTAAAGAGGTGAACTCAACCCAAATCGGGTCTGAGCCCCGAGATTGGCGTTTTCCCATTATTAACTACGTCTAATATGGCATTTTGCCAGAGGATGTAAAAGAAAAAGAATCTATCCGCCGAAGAGCACCACGATTCTTTTACAATACCGAGACCCGTACGCTGTATCGCCGGGGGTACGATGACTTGCTTCTCCGATGCCTTTCGAATGAAGAAGCAAAAGAAGTTCTTAAGGAAGCACACGAAGGAGAGTGCGGCGCACATCAGCCTGGTCCCAAGCTGTATGATCGAATCAGAAGAATGGGATATTTCTGGCCAACAATGGTTCGTGACGCGATTGAGTACGCTCGAGAATGTCACGCTTGTCAAGTACATGCAAACTATATGCACCAACCACCGGAGCGGTTACACACGTCAACCACGTCATGGCCATTCGAGACATGGGGTATGGACATTGTCGGTCCCATCTTCCCGCCTTCAGTCAAAGGTGATCGATTCATCCTCGCTATCACCGACTACTTTTCAAAGTGGGCTGAAGCCATTCCGCTTAAGGAAGTAAAGACGAACAACGTCATCAACTTCATCAAGCATCACGTTATATACCGACACGGCGTGCCGAGGAGGATCATTCATGACAACGGTCCGCAATTCATAAGCAACGCCTTCATCCGGTTCTGTGACAAGTTCAAGATCCAAGATGTTTCGTCAACACCTTATTACCCTGCCGCTAACGGATTAGCTGAGGCTTTCAACAAGACGATCATCAAGATCTTATCAAAGCTTGTGAAAACCAACAAACGGGATTGGGACGATAAACTCGGAGAAGCACTCTGGGCTTATCGCACTACCATACGCACACCTACGGAAGCTACTCCATATTCGTTGGTCTACGGATGCGAAGCTGTGCTACCGTTAGAGATTCAAATCCCCTCCCTTCGGATCGCTCTCGCAACGGAGATGACGACCGAAGAGCAGCATCAGAAGCGTCTCGAGAAACTCGAAAGGCTGGACGAAAAGCGCTTGGAAGCTCAACAACACATCGAGTTTTACCAGGCTAGGATATCCAGGGCTTTTGACAAAAGGGTTCGCCAAAGAAGCTTCAAAGAAGGAGACTTAGTCCTCGCTGCGCGCCGACCAATTATCCTCACCTCTAAGAAGAAAGGTAAATTCGAACCTAAGTGGGAAGGACCGTTTGTAATAGACACAGTCTATTCAAACGGTGCTTATCGCTTAATTTCTTTAGAGGGTAACAGGCAATTAATGCCAATAAACGGGAAGTTTTTGAAAAAGTACTATCCCTAGTACGTTCAGGACAACTCATTTATCGGGAAGTTCCTTGGAATATTACACTTAATATTCTAGAGGATAACCCAATTTTATTTTACCACCAAAATCCCTCGCTGATCAATTTCAATTGACAGTGAGTCCACCAAAAAGGTCCTCTTTCAGTCCGGAGTCCTCTTTCAATAAACGAAAGAACTCCATTTCTTTCTCTTTGGTTAAACTGTCGCATGGTTATAACCGAAGTTGAAATTTCACTTCGATAAACGAAGATCTCATTTTTCGATCAGATAACCAATCCTATAAAAGGTAAGTTTATCTAGATCTTCCGAATTCTCGGAGTGGAGATCCCACTTCTAGTTTCCTTCTTGCACTGGAAATAGAATATAAAATTCTTCCTTTCCAGAATCAAGGAATAGAATATAAAATTCTTCCTTCCTTGTTCGGGGAATAGAATATAAAATTCTTCCTTCCCCACACCAACTCTTTTTCTAAAGTTTACCAATTTAGGATTCATCCTAGGTATTTTATCCCGAAACCTAAGCAGGGGTAAGTCTGCGCCTAACACGCGCTGCCGGTTTAGTCTTTTTCCGATTGAAAAAGACACCAGAGTTCGATTCTGGGGTATTTTATCCTGAAACCTAAGTAAGGATAAGTCGATGCCTAACACGCATCGCCGGTTAGTTCTTAACCGTTAAAAAGAACACCCGTCCGCATATTCAACATTGTGGCAGGTAGTTATTAATAACACCGAAATCCATGCCTCACACTCATGGGGAATTTCATCCTGAATCCTAAGAAAGGATATGTCGATGCCTAACACGCGTCGCCGGTTTGATCTTTCCCGTAGAAAAAGATACCAGAGTCTGACTCTGGGGATCTTTATCCCGAAGCCTAAGTAGGGATAAGCCAACGTCTAACACACGTTGCTGGGTAGCCTATTCCCACAACAATGGCGAAGTCTACATATTCGAAGTTGTAGCACAAAGTCTAAGGGAGTTCATTCCTTTAGCACAACATCACATGCGGAACGGATTAAAATAATCCGCACGTAAGCCCGACTCAAACGGTAGTCGGTAAGAGCACATCAAATCCGTTGAAGGCTGAGGATTTGCCAAAAATCTTAAGTCAACGTCTCATACACGTCGCTGTTTAGTCTTTTCACAGGAGAAAGACGAAGTCTACGTATTCAATATCGTAGCACTAAAAGAGTTAACTCTTTTAGCTTAACGTAACGTGTGGAACGGATTTAGACAATCTGCACGCTAGCCCGACTCAAACGGTAGTCGGTAAAGGCTAATCAAATCCGTTAGAGACTGGGGGTTGGCCAAAAATCCTAAAGCCAACACCTAACACGTGTCGCCGGGTAGCCTATTCCCGTAATAATGGCGAAGTCTATGTATTCGACATCATAGCACGAAGTCTCAGAGAATTCAATCTCTGAGCGCAACGTTACATGCGAGCGGATTTAAACAAATCGCATGCTAGCCCGACTCAAACGGTAGTCGGTAAAGGCATATCAAACCCGTTGATGGCTGAGGGTTTGCCAAAAATCCTATGAGTATTGTGGTCAATCATTTCAAACGGAATGACGAATCATAATAAAGATAAAAAGGAGATTCACTAAAAGAGTCAAAAGTCAAAGTACACAGCAGATAAAATCAAACATCAAGCCCGTGGCTAAAAATCTGCTGACTGAACTTAGACAGCTTATCATCATAAGCTTGAATAAGCTCAGCCCTAATCGACTCCTCAGTGGCGGCCGAAGTCTTCGCAGCAGTCTCTTCTGTCTCGGATAGCTTCTGCTTCAAAGACTTCAACTCATCGGACAAAGCCGTACAGGACTGCTGGTCCTGTGCTTCTGTCATCTGAAGAATGCCAAGAGTCTCCTTTTCCTCGCGGAGTTCTTTTCTAAGCTGATCTATCTTGGTCCCACAAGAAGTAATAGAAGAGCGGAGCTCGGCAAGTGAAGATAATCTGGTAGCAAGGCCGGCCTCAACCCGGGCTACTCGGTCTCGCTGCACCTGAACCTCAAGACTAGCAAGAAGCTGAGTCTCGCGCAGTGACTGTAAATGGGTCTCCAGCTCAGCAGCAATGAAGGAAGAGGCTCCGGTATCTCAAAGCTCACGAAACATCTGAAGCTCATGCTCTAGGCAATCGATATCGTCAACTATGGCCTTCGCCAAATCTGGGTATCCTGCTTC
>BQKN01056673.1:0-15990 GCA_022839385.1 Asparagus kiusianus
ATCCCTCCCGGCTATTATCTCCTTGGTGGGATAATACCCGTAATACTGCGTAGATCCGACCGGATCTAGATCTCGCGGTGGTCCACGGCAAACAACCCCGGCGCAGGCAAATAACCCACGCAAGCGAGTGACCGCAAAACAGGAGCTCACGATTTGTTCAACAAACAAGGAAATAAAGTTGTAATCTTTTTTGTTTTCTTTGATTTCTTGTAACCGGATCTTATAAAAAGACCGGATCTTTGTAACACAAAAAGTTGTTATTTTAAGATGACAATGAAATCGACAATGAAAGAAGCAACGAATTTTCCCGTGAACAATCTGGCGACCACAGTGGGAGCCACCGATCTCGCTGACGAGATCGTTGCGTCGCAGCCGCGGATCTTGATCCCGATCATGGAGGAGGTCGAGTACGAGTTCGACCAACAGAAGTTCGAGGAGTACGTGTCCTCGTCCGGATCAACCTCCCCCCGCAAGTCCAAGAAATTCTCCTCCAGGAGAAAAGTTCGTTGGTACGAAGAAGTTGAAGCTACCAACGAAGATCTCGCCCTGTTTGATGCCAAAGCTGCGTCGGGTGAGATCTCTCCGATTTCCAACCAGGTCAGATCTGCTCTGGCCAAACCTTCCGTTGCCGAGGGCATGGTGACTCTCTCGAAGAGAGCCCGCCAAAGGCAACGTCAACGCCTCGCGAAACAATTCGCAAAGGCGATGGAGTCTGTTGACGGAGTCCGCTACAAGGCGGAGCTGAAAAACAGAAGAGGCAAACAGCCTCAACAACAGATGAACGGCGGCCCTTCCAAGCCACTAATAACGGAATGGGTCCGTGTCAAACGGAACCGTTCAACGCTGGAGGAGCGCATTCGCAAGCGTCGCGCACTATCAGCACAGGCACGGGCTCAAGCTGAAGAGGCCCGTAGAAAGTTTCAGAAGGAGGTGACAAAGAAGCCACCACCAACCCGCAAAGTGTGGAGGCCGAAATCCGAAGTGGCGATTCAGGCCAAAGAGCAAACTCTGCAACCTTCGAAGCAGATTCAACCTCCGGCGAATCAAACGAAGTCACCGACGATTTCCACAACTGCTCTGGGAGATCCCGCAGGGCCATCCCAGAAAAGGAAATCAGTCTTGGAGCGCCTCGGTCCACTTCCCGAGGAGCGAAGTAAAGTGCCAATTCAAGAACGTTTGGGCCCGATGAAGAAGTCCCAAACAATTCAACAGGCTGAGGGTCGCCGCAACCCTCAACACTTGGAGAAGATCGTGGCACCCAAGCGCACAACTTTGCGCATCGAAGTGCAAGAGCACGCTGAGAACTCACGCCCACAAAGGCATGTTTCGAGGCGCGTAACCTTTGAAAGCCCACGACGGAACCCAAACTTCTGTTGGTCGAACTCGTATTCGACCTCCTCCACGACCGGGATCGGGATCCGCGGCTGCGACGCAACGATCTCGTCGGCGAGATCGGTGGCTCCCACTGTGGTCGCCAGATTGTTCGCGGGAAAAATCGTGTCTTTCTTCATTGATATCATTACCATCTCAATAACTGTTTATCGGTTACAAAGATCCGGTCTTTTTATAAGATCCGGTTACAATGAAAATCAAAAATAAGAAAAAGAAAGATTACAAATTTTATCCTTGTTTGCCGAACGAATCGCGAGCTCCTGTTATGCGGTCACTCGCTTTGTGGGTTCTTTGCCTGCGTCGGGGTTAATCCGTGGACCACCGCGTGATCTCAATCCGGTCGGATCTACACGATATGACGGGTACTATTCCACCAAGGGAATAATAGCCGGGAGGGATTGTTTCACCAAGGAAACAACCGCTCGATGCTCGGGATCTAAGAACCAAGCTTAGATCCGGAGTGTGATCGTGTAGATCTCGGATCCGATTCTCTCGAACTCCTACCTTATTTGACGTTGACGATCGCCGAGCACCGGATCTGTAAGTCCAAACCTTCAAGCCTTCAAAGTTGAGATCTTTTTTAGATCTGAGATTTCAATCCTGCAGGGGTTCGCCTCCTCCAAAATCCAACCTTTTAAAATGAAGAACCCCTCCTCTATTTATAGCCTCTCTTCACTGTGCCTGTGTGCACGTGAGGGGGGGAAGGGGAAACCATCGGCCACCTTGGGGTGGCTCGGCTCATGCCGAGCCACCCCGGGTTTGGCTCGGTTTTGGCCGAGTTCCCGGGTGTTGTCCGTTTCGCCGTTTTCCGGTGTTTCCGGTTCTCCGTTGTTCGGATTTGATTCGGTTTGTGGTTGACTTGGTCTGGAATCGATTTGTTGACTTGATTCCTAATTTGGCAGTAATTCCACTTCTGAGTATGAGTCCAAAACTGATCTTGATTCGATCGCGATTCGTCCGAGTCCATTCTTAGTTGGACGACTCGTTGACTCCCCGAACCGTTGGATTGATTCCGCACGCGATTGATGTTGTTTGCGTGCAATTTGTTGACCTCGTCGCCTCGTCACTCGATGGTTCGTCGATTTGTCGAATCACTGTGTCGAGCTGTGTTGTGTGACCTATAGGCAATTTTATACGCCTACAGATACCCCCTCCAAAGTATTTCAGCCTCGTTCTTTTATAGAAGAGTCTGGAATACTTTGGATGTGATTGTCCCAACCTTCAGTCGGTGTAGCGGGACTTTGGAATGGCTTCTGTTCTGGATTCCTTCAATTCCTTCAGGCTATTCAGTGCTTTGTAGAATACCTGTAGGGGTTCCGGTGCTGCATTTATTGTCTGACCGTTGTCGGAATTTTGAACTTGAAGTCGATCCTTGATTTCTTGCTTTTTTAGCTCGAGTTGGTTGCTTCAACATAGAACTGATCATCGATTGACGGCGTTGAATCTTCATTTACAACGCGTTGTCCGGCGTTTAAACTTCATTGCGACGCGTTGTCCGGCGTCCAAGCTTTATTGCGACGTATTGTTCGACGTCTGACATAGTTTATACTCGTACGTCTGCTGGAGTATACACAGTTTAAGCTCTTAAGGTATTGGAGCATGGCGGATACTCGAGTCACGAGACCAACCCATAGAATTGATGCGTCAATGACTCGTACTTATAGAATTTTGGCAAATTCTCAGCCCTCAACGGATTTGATGAGCCTTTACCGACTACCGTTTGAGTCGGGCTAGCATGCGGATTGTTTAAATCCGTTCCGCATGTGACGTTGTGCTAAAGGAATGAACTCCTTTAGACTTTGTGCTATGATGTTGAATACATAGACTTTACCATTTGTTACGGGAATAGGTTACCCGGCGACGCGTGTTAGGCGTCGACTTATCCTTACTTAGGTTTCAGGATAAAATACCCCAGAATCGAACTCTGGTGTCTTTTTCAATCGGAGAAAGACTAAACCGGCAGCGCGTGTTAGGCGCAGACTTATCCCTGCTTAGGATTCGGGATAAACTTCCTAGGATGAATCCAAGATTGATAAACTCTTGGAAAAGGTTGATGTGGGAAAGGAAGAATTTTATATTCTATTCCCCGAACAAAGAAAGGAGACTTGAGGTGGGATCTCCACCCCCAGAATCCGGAAAGGTGAAACTGAGAGTGAGATCTCCACTCCGAGAATCGAAGAGATTCGGATAACCCTAACGTAGGAAGGTTTGATTACCGAGGTAAAGATGAATTTCTCATTTATCGAGAGTGAATTGTGGTTTTGGTCCTAACTGTAGGAAGGTTTGACCAAGCGGGAGTTTGAGATGACCCTAACTGTAGAAAGGTTTGATCACTCGATTTGAAAGTGGACCTCTCATTCATTGAAGGAATCGAGAGGGGATTTTGGTTTTGGTCCTAACTGTAGGAAGGTTTGACCAAGTGGGGGATTTGCAACGATCCTAACTGTAAGAAGGTTTGATCGCTTGATTTGTGGGCCTCTCGTTCATTAAAGGAATCGAGAGGGGATTTGCAACGATCCTAACTGTAAGAAGGTTTGATCGCTTGATTTGTGGGCCTCTCGTTCATTGAAGGAATCGAGAGGGGATTTTGGTTTTGGTCCTAACTGTAGGAAGGTTTGACCAAATGGGGGGTTTGAGACGATCCTAACTGTAGGAAGGTTTGATCGCTCAATTTGAAAGTGGACCTCTCGTTCATTGAAGGAATCGAGAGGGGATTTTTGTTTTGGCCCTAACTGTAGGAAGGTTTGACCAGGAAGACAGCTTTTGGTAGACTCACTGTCAATTGAAATTGATCAGTGAGGGATCTTGGTGGTCCCACCGTCAATTGATTCGATCGGTGGGGGATTCTGTGGTGGAGACTATGAGTCGTCAAACACCAATAAGAGTTTTGTGAGGGAAAATTGATCCAATGAAGTGATCGGATTTCATCTCAGTAAAAGAGTGTTCGGAAATTAGGAGTTTAGTGTTTATCACTTTATTCATCATGACCGGGTTATCCCTAAGAAGATTATATTTAACATTCTTCCGGGAACTTCCCGTTACATGAATTATCGACCCCCAGCTTTCTTTACAAAACTGGGTTTATTGTTGCATTAACCGCATGATCGGGTTATCCTTAAGAATACCACGCATGGCACTCTCCAGGAACTTCCCGTGGAAGAAAGGAAATAGTTTAGACTCATATACCTATTGGAGTATCAGGGAGCAGTTTATACTCTTATACCGGTCGGAGTTAGGGAATACAGTTTATACTCGTGCACCCACTGGAGTCTCGCCATTCTTGACTGGCTTACTCTAACGTTATGACGCCGGCTTCAACCAAGGTCTGGATACTATTCTTTAGAGTAAAGCAGGCCTTGGTAGGATGAAAGATCCTCCTGTGGTATGCGCAGTACTTCGGATCCGCAGTGTTGTCAGCTTCCTCCTGATTCGTGATCGGTGGGAGCTTGATCTTGTTATTTTTAAGGAGCGATTCGAAGATGGCTGGAACATCTTCGTCCTTGAAGGAGTACTCTTTTTGAGGCCTCTGATCCGAAGTCTTCTGCTGTCTCCGGGACTGCTGTTGCGACGTTTGATTAGCGTCAATAGCCGCTGCAGGTGTTTTGCCCTTACCACGGGAGGCGAAGTTCGAGTTCGGAGGATTCGTCGTCGATTGACCTCTCTCGGCCTTCTTCCTTCGGAGGAAGCATTCGGCTTGTTCCCCTCGGACCTTCAAGTCTTTCCAATTGTTGGACGGTGCTGTTCCCATTGCTTCTAACACATCCAACGAAAGATTGTTGTGGCAGGTCTGGAGAATGAACTCCTCCGTGATCGGGTCCCGGCAATTTAACGCTTTGTTCCGGAACCTTTTGACGAAGGTTTCGACTAACTCCCCGTCCTTTTGTTTCTCGTCGAGCAACGTTCCGATGGATATCTCGGTGTCGTCGTCGAAGAAGTTAGCGAGGAACTTTGTCTCCATGTCGTCCCAGCTATTCACGCTTCCTGGCTTGAGGCGGCGATACCAATCAAAGGCGGCTCCGCGAAGAGTGCCAACGAATGACCGCACCATCAGAGGCTCGTTGCCAGAGATAACACCCAGGTGCGATTTGAAATAAATCAAATGCTGGGTGGGGGAACCCCTTCCATCGAACGGCGTGAAGTTGATTAGACTAAACTTCGTCGGATAGGGGATTGACTCCCACTCCCTTGGGTATGGACAAAGAATGCCCGTTTTCTTCACCTCTTGAGCGGACATCAAGGTATTGCTTTTGCTCTCGAGGCTTTTGATCTTCAAGTTTTCATTTGTATCTTCGTTGGCATCCTCATCACTACCCCCTACGTTGATGGGAGGGTCATCGGCATTGCGAGTTTCATCCGTATCCGTATGCTCAACTTCTTGAACAACCTGATTACGATGGCTTGGTTCGCCTTGCTGGTTCCTCAGTGCCTGGATTTGCTGCTCATGCATCTCCCTCATGGTCTGCATGGCCATCTGCATCTCGAGCCTGAAGGTCTCCTGTTGTTTGGCCATGGCTTCTTCAAGCATCTTGGCCACTTGTTCCGCGCTTATCATGAATGACTCGCGGGGTTCTCCTTCGCTGGATACAGTGTTGTCAGATGCAACCGCAGAGCAAGCATCTGATTCCTCATCTTCTGAAGGTGGTCTCATCTGAACCCTCCCATACGTCCTTCGTGAGATGGCTCCAGACTGTAAACGGGTTAAACGCCGAGATGCTTCCAGAATTGACTCGAGATCATCCCGTGCCAATGTCCTTTTGCTGGTCACGTTAGCGGTGACCCTTGGAAATTCTCCATCTTCAACCACCGCTTTCCTTCGTGGGAAACGCCTAGGCCTTGGCTTTGGCGTTCCAGTGCTGAGCCTTTCGAACACCGAAACCCTTTCGGGGACCGTCTTAGTGCAATTACACTGAGACAATACTGCCCGAATGAGTTTAGAACAGGGGCACTGAGTTTCAAGCCTACGAGGACTCCTCTTTCTAGCTCTGTTCGTAACCCCAGCACGATAGTACAACTCGTCAATTCGATCGGAGTAACCTATCGTGTGTTGGCACGATTTCTCAGGTATAACGTTATCATCATCGAATGACAACGTTTCCTTCTGAGAGTGAATTACCTTATTTGGACTTTCGAGAGTCACTCGCCTCGAAACATGCCTTTGTGGGCGTGAATCTCCACGGGCTCCCGAACTTCGATGCGCAAGGTAGTGCGCTTGGGTGCCGTGAACTCCTTGTCATGTTGAGGGTTGTGTCGACCCCCAGCATGTTGATTAGTTCGGAGCTGTCTCAGTGGACCCAAACGTTCTTGGATTGGAGCTTTGCTTCGTTCCTCGGGAAGTGGACCGAGGCGCTCCAAGACTGACTTCCTTTTCTGGGATGGTCTTGCGGGATCTCCCGGAGCAGTTGTGGAAGTCATCGGTGATTTGGATTGATTCGCCGGGAGTTGAATTCTCGAAGGCTGCAGTTGTTGCTCCTTAGTCTGAATCGCCGCTTCAGACTTAGGCCTCCATACTTTGCGAGTTGGTGGCGATTTCTTGGCCACTCCATTCTGCAGCTTCCTACGGGCTTCCTCGACTCGAGCCCGTGCTTGCGCTGATAATACACGGCGCTTGCGAATGCGTTCTTCCAGCGTTGAGCGGTTTCGTTTGACACGGACCCATTCTGTTGTTGGTTGCTTGGAAGAGGCGCTATTCATCTGCTGTTGAGGCTGTTTGCCTCTTTTGCTCTTCAGATCCGCCTTGTAGCGAACTCCGTCAACAGATTGCATGGCCTTTGCGAATTGTTTCGCAAGGCGTTGCCGTTGCCTTTGGCGGGCTCTCTTCGAGAGAGTCACTACGCCCCCTGCGGCAGAAGGGTTGGCCAGAGTAGATCCGACCTGGTTGGAGGTTGGGGAGATCTCACCCAATGCAGCTTCGGCATCAAACGGGGCGAGATCTTCGTTGGTAGCTTCAACATCTTCGTACCAACGAAGTTTCCTCTTGGAGGAGAACTTTGGAGACTTGGACTTGCGGGAGGAGGTAGATCCGGACGAGGACGACAGGTACGCCTCGAACTTCTGTTGGTCGAACTCGTATTCGACCTCCTCCACGACCGGGATCGGGATCCGCGGTTGCGACGCAACGATCTCGTCGGCGAGATCGGTGGCTCCCACTGTGGTCGCCAGATTGTTCGCGGGAAAAATCGTGTCTTTCTTCATTGATATCATTGCCATCTCAATAACTGTTTATCGGTTACAAAGATCCGGTCTTTTTATAAGATCCGGTTACAATGAAAATCAAAAATAAGAAAAAAGAAAGATTACAAATTTTATCCTTGTTTGCCGAATGAATCGCGAGCTCCTGTTATGCGGTCGCTCGCTTTGGTGGGTTCTTTGCCTGCGCCGGGGTTAATCCGTGGACCACCGCGTGATCTCGATCCGGTCGGATCTACACGATATGACGGGTACAATTCCACCAAGGGAATAATAGCCGGGAGGGATTATTTCACCAAGGAAACAACCGCTCAATGCTCGGGATCTAAGAACCAAGCTTAGATCCGGAGTGTGATCGTGTAGATCTCAGATCCGATTCCCTCGAACTCCTGCCTTATTTGGCGTTGACGATCGCCGAGCACCGGATCTGGAAGTCCAAGCCTTCAAGCCTTCAAAGTTGAGATCTTTTTTTAGATCTGAATCTTCAATCCTGCAGGGCTTCGCCTCGTCCAAAATCCAACCTTTGAAAATGAAGAACCCCTCCTCTATTTATAGCCTCTCTTCACTGTGCCTGTGTGCACGTGAGGGGGGGAAGGGGAAACCACCGGCCACCTTGGGGTGGCTCGGCTCATGCCGAGCCACCCCAAGGTGGCTCGGCTATCGAGCCACCTCAGGGTGGCTCGGCTTTGGCCGAGCCACCTTAGGGTGGCTCAGCCTTGGCCGAGCCACCCTAGGGTTGCTCGGCTTTGGCCGAGCCACCCTAGGGTGGCTCGGCCACCGAGCCACCCCGGGTTTGACTCGGTTTTGGCCGAGTTCCCGGGTGTTGTCCGTTTCGCCGTTTTCCGGTGTTTCCGGATCTCCGTTGTTCGGATTTGATTCGGTTTGTGGTTGACTTGGTCTGGAATCGATTTGTTGACTTGATTCCTAATTTGGCAGTAATTCCACTTCTGAGTATGAGTCTGAAACTGATCTTGATTCGATCGCGATTCGTCCGAGTCCATTCTTAGTTGGACGACTCGTTGACTCCCCGAACCGTTGGATTGATTCCGCACGCGATTGACGTTGTTTGCGTGCAATTTGTTGACCTCGTCGCCTCGTCACTCGATGGTTCGTTGATTTGTCGAATCACCGTGTCGAGCTGTGTTGTGGGACCTATAGGCAATTTTATACGCCTACACTTTTATTTTCAGATTTATACTAATTTTTCTCCATTTTGACAGCAACAACTCCAAATTCTCCAATTCAATAATCCTTTCGGTTCGACAATAGTGTTTGTTGCGATATCAAGATAGATATCATTTCTAACACCAAGTGTCACGCCCCGCTTCTCAAAATACCCGGGAATCAGAACGTGAACAAGCCCGCGACGTATTAGATTGAGAATAATTATACACTATTATTTTTTTTTCCTTTTTTTTCTTTTTTTTTCTTTTCTTCTCAATCCAATACGCTAAGCGTCTGGAAATAAAATAATGCGAAGTCACATGTCCCCGATCACAGTAGCAAGAATATAAAGACAACTCGGAATAAAATAATACATATCACAAATGAATATCATCCCAGACATAAAATGCGGGTCAAACATGCCCTTATACAAGACTATCTGAAAGAAATACTAAAAATATAAAATACAATGATCCAGCGAAAAGAAATGCTATAAAAGAAAACTAAGATCAAATAACTAAGCTTCAGCTTCTTCTGCTACACCGTCTTCAAGGTACTCCTGCTGTGAATCATCTGGCTCCTGCTGAACCTGCTCTTCTCCTAAGTCTGACGTACACCAGAGAAAACAGGTGTACGTCAGGTGCATGACGCACGGCAAGACCCGACCCCACAAAGAAAATATAACGTACGGAAATCCAATACGAAAACGATACGATAACAGAAACAACAAAAGAACGTACCACTGAAATCCACAAATCAACATGAAAACACTACTAAATCATATTAACATAAAGCATCCAGAATCGATCAGGTAACGAGATCATGTAGCTAGCGATCAGTCTAATCATCCAAGTACAGGGTTATACACTAGATGGAATTAATACTTAAAAATCTACAACTCGAGACGTAGTACGTCGAGCGAAATAATCCAAACAAGGAAACCCTCATGTATATACCATATGTCTCAAATTGTAGATAATTAAATATTAATCCTAATCAAGGTATGGAAAGAAATATAACTGGTCCGTATCTCACATGTATCCAAATCATCCAAGTGACGAAATCATATAACTAGTCATTCTATCACAACTCACTGGTCCATCTCTCACAGAGTCAACACTCATATCATCGGATAACTGACTGTTCACAAATCCCCTACGCGCATCCAATCCCGCTACACATGCGGCCAGAGGACTACACATAAACCGTTTTCTGCCTAGTTCGAACTCAAGCACAACTCGGATGACGAAACGATTTCACTGACTAAAGTGATGTACACACTTCACTTTAGCCCTACAAACCAACCCCGGTGGCGACACCAACCACGGGAGCGAGCCTGGAAGATACATCAACAGTCTTATCCGATCACATGAACATTAACTTCCCCATCCCAATGTTCGCGGGAAAAATCGTGTCTTTCTTCATTGATTCCATTGCACACTCTTGTAACAGTTTATCAATTACAAAGATCCGGTCTTTTTATAAGATCCGGTTACAATGAAAAATCAAATAAAAGAAATGAAAAAAGATTACAACTTTTTCTCCTTTTGTGTCGAACAAATCACGAGCTCCTTGTAGGCGTATAAAATTGCCTATAGGTCCCTTATCACAGCTCGACGACGCCAATTCAACAAACGGATCATCGGGCGACGTATCCAAACAAAGCTGTTAGCCCACAACGCCGAAACCAAGCGATATGCGACGAAGCGGACTAACGAGGCTAACGAACCGCACGCGAGCAACGGAATGAATCCATTCGCATGCGGAATCAAACCAACGGTTCGAGGAGTCAACGAGTCATCTAAACAAGAGCGAACTCGGATGAACCACAATCGAATCAAGATCGGTTTCAGACTCGAACTCAGAAGCGGATTAACTGCCATATCTGGAATCAAGTCAACGAGTCGTTTCCAGGTCAATCAACCACACAACCGAATCATAACCGGAACCGGAAACAACGGGAAACGACGGAACCCAAACACCCGGGGGGGACTCGGCCGAAACCGAGCCAACCCGAGGTGGCTCGGCCCAAGCCGAGCCACCCTAGGGTGGCTCGGTGGCCGAGCCACCCCAGGGTGGCTCGGCCAAAGCTGAGCCACCTCAGGGTGGCTCGGCATGAGCCGAGCCACCCCAATGTGGCCGGTGGTTTCCCCTTCCCCCCCTCACGTGCACACGGGCACAGTGAAGAGAGGCTATAAATAGAGGAGGGGTTCTTCATTTTAAAGGGTTGGAAAAAGAGGAGTCGAAGCTCTGCCGGATTCAGATCTAAAAACTTAAAAAGATTGAAGCTTTGGAACTTCAAGGGCTTGTCCATCCAGATCCGGTGCTCGGCGATCGTCAACGCCAAATAAGGCAAGAGTTCGAGAGGAACCGGATCCCGGATCTCAGATCTACGTAGGTACACTCCGGATCTAAGCTTGGTTCTTAGATCCCGAGATTCGAGCGGTCGTTTCCTTGGTGAAACGATCCCTCCCGGCTATTATCTCCTTGGTGGGATAATACCCGTAATACTGCGTAGATCCGACCGGATCTAGATCTCGCGGTGGTCCACGGCAAACAACCCCGGCGCAGGCAAATAACCCACGCAAGCGAGTGACCGCAAAACAGGAGCTCACGATTTGTTCAACAAACAAGGAAATAAAGTTGTAATCTTTTTTGTTTTCTTTGATTTCTTGTAACCGGATCTTATAAAAAGACCGGATCTTTGTAACACAAAAAGTTGTTATTTTAAGATGACAATGAAATCGACAATGAAAGAAGCAACGAATTTTCCCGTGAACAATCTGGCGACCACAGTGGGAGCCACCGATCTCGCTGACGAGATCGTTGCGTCGCAGCCGCGGATCTTGATCCCGATCATGGAGGAGGTCGAGTACGAGTTCGACCAACAGAAGTTCGAGGAGTACGTGTCCTCGTCCGGATCAACCTCCCCCCGGAAGTCCAAGAAATTCTCCTCCAGGAGAAAAGTTTGTTGGTACGTAAAAGTTGAAGCTACCAACGAAGATCTCGCCCTGTTTGATGCCAAAGCTGCGTCGGATGAGATCTCTCCGATTTCCAACCAGGTCAGATCTGCTCTAGCCAAACCTTCCGTTGCCGAGGGCATGGTGACTCTCTCGAAGAGAGCCCGCCAAAGGCAACGTCAACACCTTGCGAAGCAATTCGCAAAGGCGATGGAGTCTGTTGACGGAGTCCGCTACAAGGCGGAGCTGAAAAACAGAAGAGGCAAACAGCCTCAACAACAGATGAACGGCGGCCCTTCCAAGCCACTAATAACGGAATGGGTCCGTGTCAAACGGAACCGTTCAACGCTGGAGGAGCGCATTCGCAAGCGTCGCGCACTATCAGCACAGGCACGAGCTCAAGCTGAAGAGGCCCGTAGAAAGCTTCAGAAGGAGGTGACAAAGAAGCCACCACCAACCCGCAAAGTGTGGAGGCCGAAATCCGAAGTGGCGATTCAGGCCAAAGAGCAAACTCTGCAACCTTCGAAGCAGATTCAACCTCCGGCGAATCAAACGAAGTCGCCGACGATTTCCACAACTGCTCTGGGAGATCCCGCAGGGCCATCCCAGAAAAGGAAATCAGTCTTGGAGCGCCTCGGTCCACTTCCCGAGGAGCGAAGTAAAGTGCCAATTCAAGAACGTTTGGGCCCGATGAAGAAGTCCCAAACAATTCAACAGGCTGGGGGTCGCCGCAACCCTCAACACTTGGAGAAGATCGTGGCACCCAAGCGCACAACTTTGCGCATCGAAGTGCAAGAGCACGCTGAGAACTCACGCCCACAAAGGCATGTTTCGAGGCGCGTAACCTTTGAAAGCCCAAAGAAGGCAATTCGCCCCCAGAAGGAAACATTGTCGTCCGATGATGATAACGTTATACCTGGAAAATCGTGCCAACACGCGATAGGTTGCTCCGACTTTCATACGGACGAGCTGTA
Source organism: Asparagus kiusianus (assembly GCA_022839385.1). NCBI lineage: Eukaryota > Viridiplantae > Streptophyta > Magnoliopsida > Asparagales > Asparagaceae > Asparagus > Asparagus kiusianus. Next base: position 12,677 of record BQKN01056673.1, read on the forward strand.
CTATCGTGCTGGGGGTACAAACAGAGCCAGAAAGAGAAGTCCTCGTAGGCTCGAAACTCAGTGCTCCTGTTCCAAACTCATTCGGGCAGTATTATCTCAGTGTAATTGCACTAAGACGGTCCCCGAAAGAGTCTCGGTGTTCGAAAGGCTCAGCACTGAGACGCCAAAGTCAAGGCCTAGGGGTTTCCGACGAAGGAGAGCGGTGGTTAAAGACGGAGAATTCCCGAGGGTCACCGCTAATATGACCAACAAGGGGACATTGGCACGGGATGATCTCGAGTCGATTCTGAATGCATCCCGGCGTCTAACCCGTTTGCAGTCCGGAGCCATCTCACGAAGAATGTATGGCAGGGTTCGGACAAGATTACCTTCAGAAGATGAAGAGTCGGATGCTTGCTCTGCGGTTGCGTCTGACAACACTGTATCCAGCGAAGGAGAACCCCGCGAGTCGTTCATGATAAGTGCGGAACAAGTGGCCAAGATGATCGAAGAAGCCATGGCCAAACAACAGGAGACCTTCAGGCTTGAGATGCAGATGGCCATGCAGACTATGAGAGAGATGCATGACCAACAAATCCAGGCATTGAGGAACCAACAAGGTGAACCGAGCCGCCGTAACCAGGTCGTTCAGGAAGAGGAGCACACGGATACGGACGAAGCTCGCAATGCCAATAATCCGCCCATCAATGCAGGGGGTGGTAATGAGGATGTCAACGAAGATACAAGTGAGAGTTCAAAGATCAAAGATCTCGAGAGCAAAATCAATACATTGATTTCCGCTCAAGAGATAAAGAAAACGGGCATTCCTTGTCCATACCCAAGAGAGTGGGAATCAATCCCCTATCCGGCGAAGTTCAGTCTAATCAACTTCACGCCGTTCGATGGGAAGGGTTCCCCCACTCAGCATTTGATTTATTTCAAATCGCACCTGGGTGTTATCTCCGGCAAGGAGCCTCTGATGGTGCGGTCATTCGTTGGCACTCTTCGCGGAGCCGCCTTCGATTGGTATCGTCGCCTCAAGCCAGGAAGCGTAAATAGCTGGGGCGACATAGAGACCAAATTCCTCGCCAACTTCTTCGATGATGACACGGAGATATCCATCGGGACGTTGCTCGACGAGAAACAAAAGGATGGGGATCCGGTCGAAACCTTCGTCAAGAGGTTCCGGAACAAAGCGTTGAATTGTCGGGACCCGATCACCGATGAGTTCATTCTCCAGACTTGCCACAACAACCTCGCATTGGACGTGTTGGAAGCAATAGGGACAGCACCGTCCAATACTTGGAAAGACTTGAAGGTGCGCGGTGAACAAGCCGAACGCTTCCTCCGAAGGAAGAGAGCCGAGAGGAGTCAATCGACGATGAATCCTCCAAACTCGAACTTCGCCTCCCGTTGTAAGGGCAAGACACCCGCAACGACTGTCGATGCTAATCAAACATCGCAACAGCAGTCCCGGAGGCAGCAAAAGACTTCGGATCAGAGGCCTCAAAAAGAATACTCCTTCAAGGACGAAGATGTTCCAGCCATCTTCAAATCTCTCCTTGACAATAACAAGATCAAGCTCCCACCGATCACGAATCAGGAGGAAGCTGACGATATTGCGGATCCGAAGTACTGCGCATACCACAAGAGGATCCTTCACCCAACCAAGGCGTGCTTTACACTCAAGAATAGCATCCAAACCTTGGTTGAAGCCGGCGTCATAACGCTAGAGTGAGCCAGTTAAAAACGGCAAAACTCCGACCGGTATAAGAGTATAAACTGCTACCTGAAACTCCGACCGGTATAAGAGTATAAACTGCTTCCTGAAACTCCGAAGAGTATACGAGTATAAACTGCTTCTCAATCCTCCGACCGGTATAAGAGATTAAACTGCTCCCTGATACTCCAATAGGTATAAGAGTCTAAACTATTTCCTTTCTTCCACGGGAAGTTCCTGGAGAGTGCCATGCGTGGTATTCTTAAGGATAACCCGATCGTGCAGCTGATACAATGACACACCCAGTTTTGCAAAGAAAGTTGGGGGTGGATAATTCAAGTAATGGGAAATTCCCGGAAGAATATTAAAAGTAATATTCTTAGGGATAACCCGATCATCATGAATCCATTCAAACTTCCGCTATGTTCGTGCACTCAACACTTTCATTGTTAGAGTCCGGATATAATGCTTACAATTCTGATCTATCAATAATTGACGAATTGTCAAAACCCTTTTTTGTTAAGTCTTTATCACTTAACATCAGGAACCCCCTTTGAGTGATTTGTACGAATCAACATTCCTACAGTGGTTTGTACTCTCACTCTCACTCCCCACTTGGTCAAACCTTCCTACAGTTAGGACCAAAATCAAAATCCCCTCTCGATTCCTTCAATGAACAAGAGGCCCACAAATCGAGCGATCAAATCTTCCTACAGTTAGGATCATCTCAAACCTCCCATTTGGTCAAACCTTCCTACAGTTAGGGCCACAACCAAAATCCCCTCTCGATTCCTCCAATGAACGAGAGATCCACTTTCAAATCGAGTGATCAAACCTTCCAACAGTTAGGGTCATCTCAAACTCCCGCTTGGTCAAACCTTCCTACATTTAGGGCCAAAACCATGATTCACTCTCGATAAACGAGAAATTCATCGTTAGTTTGGTGATCAAACCTTCCGACAGTTAGGGTTATCCGAATCTTTTCGATTCTCGGAGTGGAGATCCCACTCTTAGTTTCACCTTTCCGGATTCTGAGGGTGGAGATCCCACCTTAAGTCTCCTTTCCTTGTTCGGGGAATAGAATATAAAATTCTTCCTTCCCCACACCAACCTTTTCCAAGAGTTTATCAATCTTGGATTCATCCTAGGAAGTTTATCCCGAATCCTAAGCAGGGATAAGTCTGCGCCTAACACGCGTTGCCGGTTTAGTCTTTTTCCATAGAAAAAGACACCAGAGTTTGATTCTGGGGTATTTTATCCTGAAACCTAAGCAAGGATAAGTCCGCGCCTAACACGCGCTGCCGGTTAGTTCTTAACCGTTAAAAAGAACACTCGCCCACATATTCAACATTGTGGCAGGTTGTTATTAATAACACCAAAATCCATGCCTTACACGTATGGGGAATTTCATCCTGAATCCTAAGAAAGGATATGCCGACGCCTAACACGCGTCGTCGGTTTAGTCTTTCGCCAATTGAAAAAGACACCAGGGTCTAAACCTGGGGAATCTTATCCCGAAGCCTAAGAAGGGATAAGCCAACGTCTAATACACGTTGCTGGGTAGCCGATTCCCATAACAATGGCAAAGTCTACATATTCGAAGTTGTAGCACAAA
>BQKN01056675.1:0-15641 GCA_022839385.1 Asparagus kiusianus
CTTTAATGGTGGTTGTAAAACATCATCAAAACATAAGGGCTAACAATTTTGTGTCAACAAACACAAGGGATACATCTTGTCTCTCTACATGATCGCGTAAGAAATGATGGCGCACATCAATATGCTTGATTCTAGAATGCAAAACCAAATTTTTGGAAATATTAATAGCACTAGTGTTATCACAAAAGATTTTTATATTTTGAAAATTCAAATCATAGTCAACTAAGCTTTGTTTCATCCATAAAACTTGGGCACAACATAAGTCAGTGGTAATGTATTCCACTTCCGTAGTAGATAATACAACACAATTTTGTTTCTTGGAAGTCCAAGAAACAAGTGAATTTCCTAAAAATTGGCATGTTCCACTCGTACTCTTGTGATCTACCTTACATCCGGTAAAGTCGGCATCACAAAAACCATATAAATCAAAAGAGGTGCTCCTTGGATAAAATAAACCAAGATCAATAGTACCATGCACATATTTAATAATTCTCTTAATGGCAATCAAATGAGATGCTTTAGGAGAAGCTTGAAAACGTGCACATGCACACACACTAAACATGATATCGGGTCTACTAGCGGTGAGATAAAGAAGACTACTTATCATACCTCGGTATAGTTTTTGGTCCACATCCTCACCACTATCATCCGCATCAAGCTTGGGAGTTGGTGCATGTTTAGAGTTCTCTAAATTGAATTTCTTCACCAATTCTCTAGCATATTTGCTTTGAGAAATGAATATCCTATCCTTAGTTTGCTTGACTTGAGCCCGAGAAAGAATGTGAGCTCTCCCATTATGCTCATCTCAAAGTGATCTTGCATAACTTTAGAAAAATCCTTGCAAAGAGATTCATTAGTAGCACCGAAAATGATATCATCAACATATATTTAAACTAAAATAAAATTATTTTTTCTTTTTCTCACAAAAAGAGTATTATCAATTTTTCCTTTAGAGAAACCATTTCCAAGAAGCAAACTAGAGAGGCGATCATACCAAGCTCTAGGAGCTTGTTTCAACCCATATAAAGCTTTTTGAACCCGGTAAACATGGTTAGGAAAAACATGATCTATAAAACCAGGGGGGGTTGCTCAACATATACTTCCTCTTCTATAAAACCATTTAAGAAGGCACTTTTGACATCCATTTGAAACAATTTGAAATCTTTAAAGCTAGCAAATACCAAAAACATCTTAATAGATTCCAACCTTGCAACCGGTGCAAAGGTTTCATCATAATCTATGCCCTCCTCTTGATTGTATCCTTGGGCAACCAAACGAGCTTTATTTCTTGTAACAATACCATGTTCATCAAGTTTGTTTCTAAAAACCCATTTTGTTCTAATTATACTAGCATTGTTAGGTCTAGGAACTAGTTTCCAAACATCATTTCTTTTAAAATTGTTTAGTTCATCATGCATTGCTAAAATCCAAAATTCATCATTTAAAGCATCATTAACCTTCTTGGGTTCTAATTGAGATAGAAAAGCAATATTACCACACTCACTCAAGGCCTTTGAGCGAGTAACAACCCCTTGTGAAGAACTCCCAATAATTTGTTCCTTTGGATGATTTGATACGAATTTCCATGCTTTGGGAAGTTCTTCTTGAACATGAGTGTTGGTGCTTTCCACATCCTTTTGTGCTTCTATTGAGGGTTTATTTATGGATTGCATGAGTTCAAATCCTTCCTCAACATCATCGTCATCTTTCCTAGGCAAAATCACTTGTGAACCAATATTAGTCTCATCAAAAGTAATGTTTATAGATTCTTCAACAACAAGAGTTCATTTGTGAAGACCCTATAAGCCCTACTTCGAGGTGTATAACCTAAGAAAATGCCAACATCAATTTTGGAATCAAATTTGTCATGGTGATCTTTTGTGTTTAAAATGAAACATTTACAACCAAAGATACGAAAATAACCAATAAAAGGAGTTTTTCCATAAAATAGTTCATAAGGAGTTTTCTTAAGCTTTGGTCTAATTAAAACATGATTTAAAACATGGTAAGCCATATTGACAGCTTCCGCCTAAAAATATTTAGGCAAATCAAAAGAGTTCAACATAGTTCATGACATCTCTTATATGGTTCGATTTTTTCGTTTAACAACACCATTTTATTATGGTGTTCTAGGAGAGGAAAACACATGAGTTATACCGCGATGAACACAAAAATCATAAAAAGAAATATTTTGAAATTCACCACCATGATCGCTTCTAATTTTAACAACTTTCAAATCTTTTTCATTTTCAATTCTTTTAACATGATTTGAAAATTCATCAAAACATTCATCTTTGCTTGTAAGAAAAATTGTTCATGTAAAACGAGAATAATCATCAATGATAACAAAAACATAGTGTTTGCCTCCAAGAGAGGTAACACGTATAGGATCAAACAAATCTTGATGAAGTAATTGTAAGGGTTTAGAAGTTGATACCTCATTGATGGGTTTGAAGGTGGACTTAGTTTGTTTACCTTTAGCACAATCTTCGCATATGGTATCTTTGATGAAATGCAAGTTTGGTAACCCTTTAACAAGATTCTTTTTGGATAATTTGGATATCAATTCCATGTTTGCATGTCCAAGCCTCTTATGCCAAATCCAAGGGTTTTCATCTATTGCCGCAAGGCACTTCACATCTTGATTCACTAGTTCATTCATCTCAAAAATGTACACATTAGATTTTCTATTAGCAATAAAAACAATTTTTTCATTCATACTAATAATGCATTTGTCCGGTTTAAAGGAAATATCGAAACCTTTATCACTCAATTGGCTATTGCTAATAAGATTATGATTCAAGCCATTAACCAAATAAACATCTTCTATAACGGTTGAAGGTTTCTTACCAATAGATCCAATGCCAATGATTTTACCTTTCTCACCACCACCGAAGGTTATGATCCATTTGGAAGCATTTGAAATAACTCATATTCATGTATAAGTCCGCTAATCTTTGATTCCTTAACTTATGGGGTTCCTTCGTGTGTAATACACAATTTCACCCATATTTCGTATGCGGTTGCACACGTGAAAACCCTATTATACTCATTAGGGGAAAGACCGCAAATTAAGATATTCATAGCCTTTGCATTGATATTGGCTTGGTGCCTTTCTCCATCGGTCATAGTCCCGACTTTGGGGTTTTCTACATATTTTTTTCTCTATGAGTTCTAGGATGTCAAGGTCAATGCAACGAAGGTAAATCCTCATCCTAGCCTTCCAATAAGCAAAAGTACTACGGGTAAAAAGTGATGGTCTAGTGGTGGATTATCCCTCTAGCATATGTACATTCATTGAAGCCTCCATAAGATCTTTTCTCTAAGGTGATTAAACCAAAAACTAATATAGAGACCAGGCTCTGATACCAATTGTTGGACCCTAGAGGGGGGGGGGGTGATTAGGGTCTTAAGGCTATAAATGTGCAATAAAAAATAAGACAAGCAAAACACTATAATCAAAAACAACTAATATAAAGGAGATAGAGTTAGAAATCGTTATCCTTGTGACACGCGTTGTGTTAACGATGTTCGGTCCACTGACCTACGTCCCCGCTCCCCACTCTCAAGGAGAAATCCACTACATAACCCGGTTTGAAAGCCGGAACTTCTTCTACACAACGATCTCCTCACAATCTCACAACTACACAGTTGATCCCCACTGGATCACACTCCTATAGAATTGATCTTCACAAGATCAAGCTCTCAAACAGTAGCAATAGTGTAAAAGCTCTCTCTTTACAAGTCCCTATGGCAAAGAGAAAGATCACACTGAAGCTGGGATGTAAACACACAAACCTCTGAAAACCAGGTTTGAAAATTTTGCTCTCAGTAAAAACAGTTCTCTGATATTTTGAAATGGTTGGGACACTGAGGAAGAAGAAGTGTATGAGTTTAAATAGAAGAGAAACAGCTGTTTGAAACCTATAACCTATTCTCCCAAAACCTAGAAACAATCAGCGCTGAGATCGTGTACAATCGGCGCTCAGATTGTGTACCAGAAGACCGTTTGAATTAAGCGACGGTCGACCGTGCCTTTTTCGCGGTCGACCACGAGACAGCACAGAAACTCAGAAAAGTCCAGAGACTTTTGCGATCGACCGTGGCGGTTGACCGTGGGAAATTTCGAGCTCACGATCGACTGCGGCGGTCGACCGTGAAAGTTTCTGCTGCCCACTGACGAATGAACACAGGCGCGGTCGACCGTGGCGGTCGACCGCAAACTAATACATTCAAAAAACTAATTTTTGACTCACTTAAAAATTTGTAAAATATTCATTTGACTTCAAAAAATTGTGAAACTTTGTAAAATGCTTTTAACACTAAAAACAAATTGTTTGGAAAAAGAATTTTGCTAATAGATCCTCATACTTGTAAAAAATAGTATTTTGTGAAAAACGCTCAAAACTATATGTATGAAAATATGTGTGTGATATCCCAATAGCTTCAGATGAAATCTAAACTATTTGCCTACATTTTAGCACTAGAGAGAAAATAAAAACTAGCTAATATCCTCACATAGAATATAATTCTTTGAACCTTGATATAGCTTGAGTTGGATGAAGCTTCTTATTGTATTTGGTATTCTTGAATGAACGTTGCTTCATCACTATGCCTCCTCCTCCTTTGGATATCATCGTTGTAGCGCATATTCCATCCAATCCTCCATTTATGACACTAACATGCTTGATATATTTATTCACTATATTTTCACTCAATAAGCAATTAGTACCGATAATGGTGGTTGTAAAACATCATCAAAACATAAGGGCTAACAATGGTTACTCATAATTAACAACAGTAAAAGTAACTTTGGAATAAGATGGACACCTGCAGATGAACCAGCTTCCGCGGTTGGTCCTGTAGCTTGACTCTTGCCCGGTTCTGGTAGCAAACTAGAAATCAAATTGTGGTCAGACTCAAAGAAAGTAATCATCTGACTGAGGTTGTGCTCAGGAAAATATCTAATTGTATCATCATGGGTAGTCTCCTCTTCAGCTGACTCTTCAATTACAACATCTACAAAAAGGAGATAACTTTCAATACAAAAGAAAAAAAATAGGAATCTATGTCAAGTGGAGGTTATCTTTACATCGAGCTACTTTAGTAAAGCCAGCGTTTGTACCTGCTTCCTTCAGCTTCTCTAAAAGAAGACGAAGCGCACAAACAATAAGATGGGTTACAAATTCCGAGTCACTCAATTCTCTGAATTGCCACCCAAGTAAGGTAGTATCTATACTAGATATACATGGGCTGAAGGCTTTAGGGATGACATCAACATCGAGATCAAGTTGGACCCCGGTATCCACATCAACCTCAGTGTCTGATGGCTCTTCACTAATAGCGGCATGCATTTGCTGGGTAAAGCCTAGTCCCTCAGGAGGAGCGAACTCAGGAGATGTGGGTTCATACGGGATTTCACCTTCTTCATGATCCCCTATCAACAAAGGACAGAGGATATGATTAGTAAACTTAAAGATGGAGCTTTGAAAAGCAACATAAGGGCGAAATATTACCTCCTCCCCTATAGGGATCTCTCTAATTGGCACATATTGAGATGTAGTCAATGTGATACATGGCCTATGCATGACTTTCTTCACCCTTTTCATTGGACCAGGTCCTTCAGAAGTGGTAGTTCTCTCTTGTCAAAACTTAGTACGTACCTCGGTCTTAGTTGCTTGAGCTTGAGCTTGGGTGGAAGTTTGGGATCTTTTCTTGCTAGTGAGCCTAGTTTCAAGGGGTAATGTCTCTTCTTCTTCATTACTCTCATGAACCTCTATAGTCATTTGGTAGGGGATATATGAGAACAATCTCTCTTTGAGAGAGGGCTTCTTTGCAAAATCCTTCCCCTTGGAATGAGAAGGAGATAATGTTTCATCTAGAGATTTGGACCGGTCAGAACGATGAGTTCTATGGACGATAGGTTAACTAACACCCCAACCTAAGAAAAAAATAGGTGGGAGACCTGCAATATCTTCCTCTTCGTCATCCCGGCCTCAATATCTTCATCTCTAGCTTCTTCAGAGGTCCCAACTTCGTCTATTAGAAGATCTTCTTTAGACCCAGCAAGCTTCTTTCCTTTTCCAGAAGATCCAGCTTTTGGAACTGCTTCAAAGGCAAGCCTTGATGCTCTCTCTACCTTCAACTCTGAAATTTTCTTCTTCTTTATGGGCACATTGGCAACTATAAGCCATTTGTAACATAAGAATATTGTTTGTAACCGAGGCTCGACAACAAGATAGCTAAATCTAGCATCCATGCAACCGATTACACTCCAGAACCACGTCCGGGCACCATCAATTAGACAACCACAAACCTTCAACTTGCTATTTGGGTTCCCAACGTACAGTTGGTCGTAACCAAACTGACGAGCGAACCTACAAGGGAAATAAGGTTCAATGCTACTGATGTTCTTCACTCGAAAAACTAAATAGCCAGGACGTATGTTCATCAGCTAACGGAAGCAGCCCACATCTAATACAGTCCTGTTCTTCCTGGGTTCCTCTTCATCAATGAGCATCTCATTATAAGTACTTGAGAACCGTGGGAAACGTTTAAAGTACTACTAGCATTTGTGAATTCTAAATTGCTTCATCACCTCATGCCATTGCCTTGTCACCCACTTACACTCCTCTAAGATTTGTAGTAGAGAAAGGTCCGGATCTGCAATCTCAGGTGTTGTCATCAGGTCAGGCCAGTAGAGGATGAGCCAAACCATTAAATAGGTGTACGACAACTCTATCTTATAAGTGGGAATCTCACTTGAGGGCTTACTTCCTTCTTATGTGAAGGTGGTAACTAAGTAGTGAAGCCCGCTGTGGATGTTGGTGATTATGGCAGGGAGCAAGGAAAGCCTATGTCCACTCACCAATTGGATAGCTGGGTACAAGACTTCAACAAGCAATGCTTCAGAGACTTGGTGAGGCACCACACACTTCTTTATCTATATGGCTAAGTATCCCGCTAGAAGAGTTGCTGGCTTCATCTTTCTCTGGGCATGCCACAAGAAGGTCTTGAACCTTGTACCCCTTGGAAATTTGCCTTCGGTTGAGCGAGGGGTGTAGGATCGAGCATTAATCTTCATTATCAGCTTATTAATGTCAAATGGGGTCAAAGGAGATGACTCACAGACCTCATTACCAGAAGGATCCTCAAGGTTCTTGAAGAGGTAATTGGCGAATTGCTTCAAGCTAACTTGTGGGAACTTCTTCAGCTTCATGTCGATCCCGGCCATAGCAGTTTGATAGTGGCAAGTTAACTCCCAGAAAATGTCATAAGCAATGGAGCCCGTCTCTTTCATCCAGTTCAATTGATAGGTGGTGGGAAAGTATTCTTGATAGGGTATATCCCTCATTGGTAATCCAGATACCTTCATCATTTCATGAAGAGGAAGGCCTAACTCTCCATGCTTAGTGAGAAAAGTGTTTGTATATAGATTATAAAATTCAAACAAGGCAAAGAAGTGGTCTATACTTATTGGGAGACCATACATGCTGGCTCGGATTGGGATGTACAACCATTTATCAGCTAATTATTTACCCTAGCATCTGAGCACATAACTGGTCATTCTTGTCCACCATTTACCAACGGACGAATGGACTCAGCTAAAGCATCTATGCCTCTTGATAGGCAACTCCCTACCCAATCGAGCGAGATGATTCTTCATAGTATTGGCCTTTATCATCAGTTCATTCTGCGGCACACTATCTTGTCCTAATATTCCAGGATGAAATCCACAAATGGAAGTTCGATCACTTGAACCAGGAGTCCTATTGTCTTTGCCAACGAACCCATAATGTATACGTTCATGGTCTTCAGTCAGACGCCAGGACATCTCCCGTGTCATTGCCAAATTCCTTAGTTGCATGAGGGAGGAATGACGAGGGATTGGAGGAAGGAATCGGAAGGCTCCATCATATTCACTCAGCCAATGCTCTGAGCCACAGGAAAGACTCTCAGGATCTTCGACGGAGTCACCAAACAGATAGTTTGGTTTCTTCAGTGGCCGAATCGATTCCTGATCCTTAGTGAGCGGTGTGTCTGTGATCAACTGACACAATATATTGTGACCCCTTTGCAAGTCCAGCATACTCAGGGTAGTTTTATTCCAAAATTACCCCTGGGAATTCAACTACAATTCAACTACGAGTTCCTAACAAAGATGGTCAGTTCAGAATCAACTCAATGACACGAGAAAATTCAACCTTTCAAATATCAACACATCAAATCCAGTTCTTGATTTCAACATATGATCAGTGACGTCGCATTACCAGAGGTTAAGAAACTGAAGCAACTCATTAGTCATTCTGCACAGTCTAACGTTGGGCAAAAGCAGGGCTTATCTTGTCCAAAGTGTTTCAGACTCCTCAATAAAATACTGAGGAGGCTGAAAACATTGGAGGGAGTATCTGTAGGTATCAAAAATTGCCTATGGTCTCAAACTCAGCTCAAGTAATAGAGAAGATGAAGTATGTCATTATCTAAGTCAGAGAAGACCATCCAACATGAAGGGAAGTAAAGGAAAATACAAAACATCAAACAAAATAACTTAGAGTTATCTCACTGCTGACGAGACAGTCTCCACTGTCTCGCATATGCAAGCCAGTGTGGACTATCTCGCATATGCGAGACAGTGTGGACTGTCTCGCATATGCGAGATAGTTATAACTGTCTCACAAACTATGAGACAGTCTCCCGAACTGTGAGACAGTCTCCCAACTTAATGTGGAATTTTTGTGGGGTTTTATGGGGTCCACTTGGCTCTGTAACTACTGGAGGAAGCTCATTAATGTTAATAGGCAGTTTTACCCTGAAAATACACCCACTACCCATGAAAAGTGCACCATTTAACGCACTTCAAGTAGTGGGAGGGTAGTTATAAAACACTCTGGTGCTGTCTCCTTTGGGCGAGATAGTAAACACTATCTCGCACACATGAGATAGTGGCCATCAAGTCTTTTGCCTTCTATTTGACGGTTACAACTCCCTATTGCTATATATATCCCCTACACACTTGTGCAGGGTAAGAGGTGGGCATTTGGCGAACTTTGAGAGCAAGAGAGAGTTTTCGTTCACTCCCAAGTATCCTTAGAGTCTTTTGGTGTTTCCTTGAGTTCGAACTTAGACTTGATCTTAAGAAGAGTACTTGTCTTACCTTGCTAAGACACTTACTTCAGTTCTTGTTTCCTCGCTGAAACATTAACTTCAAACCTTCTTCGTATCCGACTTGGAAATGTTGCTCGGTGGTCCATGGATAATGCATCCCCGACACAAGCAAAGAATTCCATACAAGCAGAGGCTACTACGTAGGAGTTTTTGTATGTGTTACTAGGGAGCATAATTTTATTTTCTTTGTAAAGAGAAGAGTTACACATGTAAAGCTTGTTCTTTTGTTTCTTTTAAATGATTTAATGGAAGCTATAAAGAAAATTATTCCTAAAGTAAACATTCTTGAGCCACCCTCTCAGCCTCGAACACCTCTTTGGAATTTGATGTGGAGACCTCGCACATTCTCGAGTCGAGAGAAGAGCTCCTGCTCTACTAGAGCTCTCTGCAGTAGATAATCTTTGACGGTCTGGTAAATGCTGACATTAGGCATCCCTGAGAGGATTTTATCTCGAGGGACGTAAAACTACTCTAGAGCCTGAGATTAGGTGATTCGATACTCTAAGGCTGAGCTCCTCTTATTGAGACGTCGCCTAGGAATGAATCTGAACTTCTCAGACAGCTCCTTATCATACAAAGGTCCTTCCCTGGATGACCCCATCATCATCATCCTCAACTCCCCCCACGCGTTCGACTAGAGCTCGTCGATATGGTAGGGGAAGGGCTGGCCAAGGCCACCCTCTAGAGCTGGAGGTGCCTCGGGCATTGCTGACTCCTCAGCCAGCTCCTTGCCCTGTTAGTGGGTCGACTCAATTGGAGGAGGTTGGGCCATCTACTCCTCAGCCCGAGCCTTAGCCTCAACAGGCTCATACACCTCTATATCTCCCCCTTCAAGCCGCGCAAGGGACTCCGTGTCAAGGACTATGACAACTTAGGTCATCTCGATCATTTTTATTGGGAGGACATCCAGAACAGGAGCAGGGAGATGTTGGTTAGCTTCCTGGACTGGGAAGGGAGTGGCTGCCTCTACTACTACCCCCTACCAGCCCAAGTCGACTCAGCACTCCCAAAAGGACCTCGGCGGCTCACCTTCTGCAGCCATCTCCTCTTCTTCTTAGACCTCTTGGCTTGAGTAGTAGAAGCACTCGGCCCAATCGGTTGAGCTGCAACCTCAGTAGCATTTGCTGCCACCTCCTTAGCCTATGTAGGGGCCAACTCAAACCTCAAATGCTTCTGGGGCCTGATTAATGACCCCGGATATGCCTCATCCATATCTTTTAGTAGCAGAGCCAAGACCGCTGCTCAAATTTTGTCTTCTTTGGTTAGTTGAATAATAGAGATACCAGCTGTTTGTAGAACCATTGGCTCGAATAGATTCTCGATCCTTCGAGACCTACTATAGGCTCGAATCTTCTTGAGCCCTTGTTCCTCCTCAGCTGTGAGGAGACCCAGCTTCAGCATATCTTTCTTGATCTCTGGGGTAGGCCGAGCAAGATAAGATTGGGTCGGCCCCGAAGACCCAGATAAACTTTTCTTCTAGTCCTTGTTCGAATCGAGAGCATTTGAGATGACTTTGAAGTTACTAAGTTCTGAAAGTAGTAGTGCCCCTCCTTCCCCATCTTAACACTAAGGAGGTGGCGGAGTATGCGCAGAATCGGGTTGACTCCAACCTGATGGTAGATTACCACAAACCCTACAAATGTGGCTATGGAGTTCAGCTTGATTTGTAAGGGAGACACCCCCCAACGCCTCAAAGACATGGCAGAGGAAGGGGCGGTGCAATAGTCGGAGTACTCCAAGTGCCTCAGGTAGATCGGAGCCATCACTCCACTGTGATCATACATGACTTAAGCCATCTCTAGCACTGACAAGGTGAATGCTTGGAGGAGATCATAGCGATTGTAGTAGGCCTTAAGCTTTGTTGCGTAGAGCTTCAAGTGGAATATCCTGAGGAAGTTAGTCCTCATCTCATTATGATCGGCGGTGGGAGCAGTAGAAGCCATCAGTTTTCATCAGAGTGTTGGTTGGAAATCGCTTGAAGCAGAGAGCTAGGGTTTAGAATTTAGATTTCAGAGAGTTTGTAAACGAAGCCTCTCTACAGGGATGAGATATATAGACTCAGAGATGGGCACATGTTAAGATCAGAACGGTCGACTCGGTTAGAGACAGAGGGCTAAGATCGACCTCGAAAGTCAAACAGAGTACATAGGAACCGAAGCACTTTCCTTCAGTTGACATGTCAACCAGCTCGAGAAATGAGGCAACGACAACAAACAATCACTAGTCATATTAGAAGATCAAATCAACAGCAACCCATTGCTTTCTTCATAAATGCACCTCGATATCACTAACCATCGGTTGTTCAAATTTTACTCGGATTCGTCCAGCCGAGTTCGAATGAAAGGGCCACTATTATATCAAGAAAATAGTTAAGTGTTAATATCTATTAGGAGGCCAACACGTGTCACGTCTTGTGCCTAATCAGCCGTATTTGAAGAAGGATGACTCGAACGATGCTGGCGGTCAACCCAACAGGTCAACAACTTGTGAGGCCAACTAAAAAGGCGGTACTTGTTGACCTACTCGCAAGATCTAGACGACAAGCATCCTCACTCAGCCTACCATTCTGGTTGACCCACTCTCTCTCGGCACTCAGCCCTTCAAGGCTGACAACTTGTGAAGTTGACTAAAAAGATGGTGTTTATCAGACTCTAGTGAGATGAATTGTAAGGTGGTGTATCCTCAAGCCCCCTGCCGATAGTCAATTGCCATTACCTTAGAGGCATGATTAGGGTCATCATTACTCCAGCCCCGAAAGTCTTTATGACTTATCGAACCTTGTTAGTACTATGTACATCTTGTCACTCTCACATTAAACTCCTAGGTGACTTACTCTCATCAGCGGCCGACATCTGTAAAGCAGATAATGACTGAGGCGCTAGCTTGACTTTGCTGAAGTTACCTATCTACCTTTTTGATCTGCCATAAAATGAAGCTGCTGCCTGCTGCCTAGGGTAATATATTCTAAGCAATTCTGAACAACTCTCTTTGATACTTAACTATTACTTCTCCACTCAAGCTTAATTCTGACTAGATCGTCGGAGGAACCACTGAAGATCCCAACTCTGACCTCTTACGAGTTCTTCTTGTGTAGGACAGGGTCATCAGCGCAAGAACTAACTATCTGAAGGAGTTTGAGGACCCTAACACCTCTCATAATCCACTAATAAACTCCATGTTGGATAATTGACATCTACAGTCTCTTTATAGATCACCAATCACATCTACCCATTTCATAAACCCAATGAGTGGTATTCTTTATTTAAATTATATAAACAATTATAGAGGCTCTCTACAATCAATGATGTAGAGAATCCTTGCCCGACATCATGATATTAATAAGACTAATATCAATGTGATTCTTTTTCTAAAAATAAAATATCAATCTAGTTATTTTTTCCTATACAAAGTAACACCAAATTGGCATAAAAGTCTCTTTTTTAATGAAAAAGCATAGAACTTCAAATAGAAGCGCTCAGCCCTAACTAGCACTATAAATTGTTGTTATAGATAAAATCATGTTCCCAACTCCAAAAAAGATAGGACTTCAAATAAAAGTACTCATCTCCTAACGAGCACTAAGGGCGTGTTTAGTAATCAGAAAATAAATGGAAAGTGGACCAAAAATTATAAAGTGGTTCCGCTTTCTTTCTTTTCTTCCTTTTCCTCCTATTTGGCTTGGAAAGTAAATAGAAAGTGAAGAGTGCCTTGTCGGCTTTTTAATCACTTTCACTTTCTCACAAAATTGGAGAATGTTAATAGAAAGTGGAGTGAGAGGAGAGAAAGAAATTAAATTAAATTATTTTTTCCATCTTTTTATATCTCAAATTAGTTATTTTTATTTCTTAATTTTGATCTCGTCATCACATGGGGATTCATCCTCACCTAACTTAAAACTATCCGTATTTAGACTATAAGGGGGGGGGGGGGGGGGTGTTTGGTTCACTAGTTGAAAAGAACATGATTAGGAAAAGGGTGGTTTTATGGATTTCTTCCTAATCTATATAAATTTTAAGTATAAATTTTAGTTGTCATAAAATGCTTTGAAATCCTTTTTTTGCCTTTCTATGTTTGTTTCATACATGAAAATATAGAATCCAACTTTAAAGAAACCCTCCAATTCTTTTTCTTTTTGCTTGGTTTGGAATGAGAAATTCTAGGGATAAATGGATGACAACACCATAGGTAAACTTACCACTCACTAGTGAACAAACTTTGCACAAAACTTGAGTTGGGGTAGTCTTACCCGTTTGCCAAAAATTTAAAACCAAAAAAATCATAAGTCCAACGGCTAGTTCCAAGGCCTTGGAGGCTATAAATATGGATTGAGGGCTCATGGTGCCAATGTATCCCTCATTCTTACCATTATATCAAATTTTCATAGTTTACAAGCTTCATCTCCTCCATCAATATGATATTAAAAGAATGCCCTCATAAAATTTAAAGTTAGGTGCGATTGCAGTCTCCAAACACCTATGAAAATGTGCAAGTATGGTAAAAATAAAGGGAGATATTATTGGGGGTGTGGAAAATACCCAAATAAGGAATGCAATTTGTTTGAATGGGCTCATGAAGGAGGAAAAATAAGCAACCAAGGAAACCAATTTGTCAAAGAAAATAAGTTTAGTGATAATTTTTTTTTAAATCAAAGAGGCGGAAGAAAGAATTGAAGCTTGTCAGAAAATAACTCTTATCTTGGAAATTTTCTGTAATTTTAGTAGTGATATTTTGCATTATTTTGATTATTGTAAACCGCATATCATGTACTTATACTTGCAAAAACTATTGATATTGTAATGAAAAAAATTATTGGAATTGAGTAAACTATCATTACAAATCTAATTAATATCGTGTAGCTAAAAAATAAGTCATTTTGTCAAAATTGATTGCCCCACCTATAACTTACATGTTTATTATAGATTGCATTCTAATGATGGATTGCCTCACCTAGACATTGTTGTTTCAATGTAGGTTGCATTCTCATCACAGATTGCCTCATCTGAACATAAGCACTACAAGTTAGATTGCATTCTCAGTAAAAGACAGTCATCATTGTCAAATATCAACTAAGGAGCATCACAAGCTCCAGCAAATAATCAACTAAAACTAACTAAAAACCAACAAGAAACATCACAAGCTCCAGCATTTATTCATCTGAAACCAACAAAACCCAATAACAAGCATCACAAGCTCCAATCCAAGCTCTACATGTAGATAATCAATCGAAACCAAAAAAACCCAACAACAAGCATCACTCTAGCAGCTAATCAAGCGAAACCAACGAGAAGCATCACAAGCTCCAATCAAAGCTATACTAGTAGGTAATTAACCGAGAACAACAAAAACCAACACTGAGCATCACAAGCTCTAGCAATTAATCAAGTGAAACCAACAAAACCTAACAAGGAGCATCACAAGCTCCAACAGAAGCAGTTTTACTATCAGATAATCAACTAAAACTAACAAAAACCATCAAGGAGCATCACAAGCTCCAACAAATAATCAACCAAAATCAACAAAAACCAACAAGGAGAATCACAAGCTCCATCCACCCAAGCATGTAAAAAGAAACAAAGAAATGCATACTGGAGGATTTTATAAAGTTTAAATTATGACCTCATTAGTCATTCCCATCAATATTTACCTACATTAGAATTAAAATGATATATCATCTTAAATTAGCACCAAATTATAATGCAACATGAGAGCAAGTTGTAGTCAAGATTAAAAAGTACCAATTTATCAATTACATGCCATCATAGGTCAAAGCATAGAACATTAATAACTTGTTTACATAACAACAAGCATTGCGACATATAAAGTTTGTAAATATCAAAATAATATGTGTAACAATGTATACTTGTGCACAAACAAAATTATCCATCAAAATTTAATCAAACCTAAATAAATTAGCTAACAGACCAACCTTGATCCTTAATCAGGCTGTGACGTACCTCTTCTAAGCTTCCTTGGTTTTTTATAAAATACCTTCTATCCTCACATTCATTGTCATATAAATGATCTAACACCCTGTCGAAAAATTTATCAGAATATTCATGCTATGTTCCTTCAAAGTTGCAGGCAATTGCTCAGTCCAATGAACAATGTGTTAATTTCTAATTGACTGAGACACTGACACAATAAAGAAACATATCAATTCAGCATTATGACTTGATTTCCTAGATTTTTTGTTAGAGGATGACTTCAAGTTGTCTTTACTTTTAGACTTATGTAAAGTGGGCTTTGTATGATTGTTAGCATCATATTGATGTTTGGTTTCACTATCGTCTGGAATCACACTGTCATCATTGGGGATAGATATGGACCTACTAGACCTAATTTTATCGTACACAGGCCTTGTAAAACTTGTTAGACACCCCCTTGAGTTCAACCTTGTCGCTGGGACCTTTTTTCATGGGTGAAGTCTACTCCTCGCCATCAATTTTATGAATTACTTTCCCACCTATATATATATA
>BQKN01056678.1:0-29069 GCA_022839385.1 Asparagus kiusianus
GTGGCTCGACATGCCGAGCCACCTTGGCCGAGCCACCTCAAGGTGGCTCGGCTAAGGCCGAGCCACCTCAAGGTGGCACGGTGGTTCGGCCACCTGTGCACGGGCACAGTGAAGGTGGCCTATAAATAGAGGGGCTTGGGCTCATTTTCAAGGGTGGGAAATTTTGGAGAGGCGAAGCTTTGCTGGATTCGAGGCTCAGAACTTAAAAAGATCCAAGCTTTGGGACTTTGAGGACTTGCTCTTCTAGATCCGGTGATCGGCGATCGTCTACGCCAAATAAGGCAAGAGTTCAAGTGGAATCGGATCTCAGATCTACGCAGGCATACTCCGGATCAAAGCTTGGTCTTTGATCCCGAGAATCGGACGATTATTTCCTTGGTGAACTAATCCCCCCGGCTATTATTTCCTTGGTGAAATAATACCCGTTGTACTGCGTAGATCTGACCAGATCTAGATCTTGCGGTGGTCCACGGATAAACCCCGTCGCAGGCAAACAACCCACGCAAGCGAGCGACCGCAAAACAGGAGCTCGTGATTTGTTCGACAAACAAGAGAAAAGTTGTAATTTTTATTTCTTTTATTTGATTTTTATTGTAATCGGATCTTATAAAAAGACCGTATCTTTGTAACCAAAAAACTATTATTTGAGATAGCAAGGGAATCAGTGAAGAAAGCTACGATTTTTTCCGCGAACAATCTGGCGACCACAGTGGGAGCCGCCGATCTCGCTGCCAAGATCGAAGCGTCGCAGCCGCGGATCTCAATCCCGGTCGTGGAGGAGGTTGAATACGAGTTGGACCAGCAGAAGTTCGAGGAATACATGTCGTCCTCGTCCGGATCTACCTCCCCCCGCAAGTCCAAGAAGTTCTCCTCCAGGAGAAAAACTCGTTGGTATGAAGATGTCGAAAATACCAACGAAGATCTCGCCCCGTTTGATGCTAAAGTCGCATCGGGTGAGATTACTCCAACTCCCAACCAGGTCAGATCTGCTCTGGCCAACTCTTCCGCCACAGAGGGCGTGGTGACTCTCTCGAAGAGAGCCCGCCAAAGGCAACGTCAACGCCTTGCGAAACAATTCGCAAAGGCAATGGAGTCTGTTGACGGGATCCGCTACAACACGAATCTAAAGAACAAGAGAGGCAAAAAGCCTCAACAACCAATGAATGGTAGCTCCTCCAAGCCACCAACGAACGAATGGGTCCGTGTCAAACGGAATCGTTCAACGCTGGAGGAGCGCATTCACAAGCGCCGCGCACTATCAGTGCAGGCACGGGCTCAAGTCGATGAAGCCCGTAGAAAGCTGCAGAAAGAAGTGGTCAAGAAACCGCCACCAACTCGCAAAGTTTGGAGACCGAAGTCTGAAGTGGCGATTCAGGCTAAGGAACGACAACTGCAGCCTTCAAAGGTTCAATCTCCGGTGAACCCTAAATCGCCGATGATTTCCACAACTGCTCCGGGAGATCCCGCAGGACCATCCCAAAGAAGGAAGTCAGTCTTGGAGCGCCTTGGTCCATTTCCCGAGAAGCGAAGCAAAGCTCCAGTCCAAGAACATTTGGGTCCAATAAAGAAGCCCCGAACGATTCAACATGCTGGGGGTCGCCGCAACCCTCAACATGACAAAGAAATCAGGACGACTAAGCGTACTACGCTGCGTATTAAAGTCCAGGAGCCCGCTGAGAATTTACGCCCACAAAGGCATGTTTCGAGGTGCGTGACTCTCGAAAGCCCGAAGAAGGCAGTTCACCCTCAGAAGGAAACATTATCGTCTGATGACGATGACGTTATACCTGAGAAATCGTGCCAACACACGATAGGTTACTCCGATCAAATTGACGAGTTGTACTATCGTGTTGGGGGTACGAGCAAAGCCAGAAAGAGAAGTCCTCGAAGGCTAGAAACTCAATGCCCTTGTTCTAAACTCATCCGGGCGGTATTGTCTGAGTGCAACTGCATTAAGGCAGTCCCCGAAAGAGTTTTAGTTTTCGAAATGCTTAGTACTGAAGCGCCAAAACCAAGGCATAGGCGTTTCCGTCGAAGAACGGTGGTCGAAGATGGAGAATTTCCGAGGGTCACCACCAATATGACCAGCAAAGGAACATCGGCATAGGACAATCCCGAGATGATTCCAGAGGTGCCCCGATGTGTAACTCGTCTGCAGTCCGGGGCTATCATTCGTGCAACGTATGGTAGGGTTCGGACAAGATTACCTTCAGGAGATGAAGAATCGGATGCCGGCTCGGCAGTTGCATCTGACAATATCGTATCCAGCGAAGGACAACCCCGCGAGTCATTCATGATAAGCGCGGAACAAGTGGCCAAGATGCTCGAAGAAGCCATGGCCAAACAGCAGGAGAGCTTCAGGTTCGAGATGCAGATGGCCATGCAGAATATGAGAGAAATGCATGACCAGCAGATCCAAGCACTGACAAACCAGCAAGGCGAACAAAGTCGTCGTAACCAGGTTAATCAGGAAGACGACGACGCACATGCGGATGAAGCTCACAATGCCAATAATCCTCCCGTCAATGCAGGGGGTGGTATCAAGGATGCTAGTCATAACGCCACACTTCCACCTCAGAGTCGTGCTAACGAAGATACAGGTGAAAGTTTGAAGATCAAAAACCTCGAGAGCAAGATCAATACGTTGATTTCTGCTCAAGAGGTGAAGAAAACGGGCATTCCTTATCCATACCCAAGAGAATGGGAATCAATCCCGTATCCGACGAAGTTCAACCTAATCAACTTTACGCCGTTTGATGGGAAGGGTTCACCCACTCAGCATGTGATTTACTTCAAATCACATTTGGTGGTCATCTCTGGCAATGAGCCTCTGATGGTACGGTCCTTTGTTAGCACTCTTCACGGAGCCGCCTTCGATTGGTATCGCCGCCTCAAGCCAGGTAGCGTGAATAGCTAGGACGATATGGAGACTAAGTTCCTCACCAATTTCTTCGACGACGACACCGAGATATCTATCGGATCGTTGCTGGACGAGAAACAGAAAGATGGGGAGTTAGTCGACACCTTCGTCAAAAGGTTCCGGAACAAGGTGTTGAATTGCCGGGACCCGATCACCGAGGAGTTCATTCTCCAGACCTGCCACAACAATCTTTCATTGGACGTGTTGGAAGTAATGGGAACAGCGCCATCCAAAACGTGGAAGGATCTGAAGGTCCGAGGGGAGCAAGCTGAGCGATTCCTCAGAAGAAAGAAGGCGGAGAGAGGCCAGCAAGCGGCGAATGCTCCAACGCAGAATTTCAACCCAAGGGGGAAAGGTAAGGCACATGCTAATGCAATTGATGCTAACCAAACTTTCCAATTGCAACCTCAGCAACAGCAGCAGCGGCAACAACGGCCTCAGAAGCATAAATCTTCGGAGCCAAGGTTTCTCAAAGTTTACTCCTTCAAAGATGATGAAGTCCCCGGCATCTTCAAATACTTGTTGGAGAACAACAAAATCCAGCTGCCGGCAATCGTAGATCAAGAAGGGGCCAGCAAAGTGACGGATCCGAAGTACTGCGCGTACCATAGAGCGGTCCATCACCCTACAAGGTCATGCTACCACCTCAAAGATAAAATCCAGGCATTAATTGATGTAGGGGTCATAACCCCGAAGCCTGCCAAGAATGTGGGAGCAAATGCGGTGTCAATCAGCTTTGGATCGGTGCCCACAACATGGTTCGAGCCAAAACGCGTCACCAAAGTCGGAATGAAGACGGTGAATGATGATCCATATGGACAGCGCCAAAAGGGACTTCTGCCACATACAGCCCCAAACGGCGAAATCCTCTGGGTTCATCCGGATCTTATTGAAGATGATCAGTGGGCGACTTCCTCGACCAAGAAGGGTAAAGGCAAGTCTTGCAATGCTACTTCTGCAATCTTCGAAGAGGATGGTGATGAAGCTCCTACCTTCCCGCTCTCCAAAGAAGAACAAGAAGTCTTTGCCACCAGAAGCGAAAACCAGTACCACTTCAACTATCCGTCACCTAGTGATCAGTTAGCTGAGCAGGGGGTGACTAAACGGGGACCAGCCAAAACTCTCACAGAGCTGGGGGTGATTGCAGTTCCTAAACCGGTTGAAGAAGCTCAACGACAGCCGGTGGATAAGCAGAAAGAAAAGAGGCCTCAAGAGGTGCAGAATCCGAAGCAGTCTCGTTTCAATCGTCCGATTGGAAGAGATAAACCGGAGAGTTCGAACACTCCGCGCATCTTCGATATTATGGCTCAACTAGCTAATATTCCAGCGCGGATAACACTGTATGAGTTCCTGCGGTTGTCTAAGGAGACCAGGGAAGCCTTACAAGAGGCCTTGGCTGATTCAGAAGCATTCCTTACTCGGGTCAAGCCGGTACCGGAAGAGCCAGAACTATTAGTTCAACAATGCAATATAGCGGCTAAGAACCTTTCCTGCATTACCTTCACCAAAGAGGATATGCAGACGAAGAATTCGAATCATGATCGACCCCTGTATTTCATCGGGTACATTGGCTCCAGCGAAGTCAACCGCATCCAAGTGGATCCGGGTTCCGCTGTGAGTATTATGCCGCTTCGCTTGATGCATAGCCTCGGCATTCCAGTCAGCAAATTGGCGTCTACAGGCACTATTATCTACGGATTCAACACCAGCGGGTCAAGGCCTTTGGGAAAGATCCGGATAAAATGTCAAATGGGTGATCTGAAGACGGAGGTCACGTGTTACGTGATTGATGCTGAGACATCATATAACTTACTACTGGGTCGGCCTTGGATCCATAGTAATGTTATAATTCCTTCCACTCTCCATCAGTGTCTGAAATATGTCGACACGGATGGTAGAGTCAGGACTATGGTCGCGGATAAGCAACCATTTAAGGGGTTTGAGAATTATTTCACTGATTCTCTCCTTTATGGTAACGAATCCGATACTGAACCATCGGTCCAGGGCACGGACAGCGAAGAAGAAGCTGATTCCGAGGCCGGATTCGATTACAATGGAGGTTTTGTTTTAAATGACATTGTACCCTTTGTAATCAATCTTGACGATGAACAATCGTCAGATGGCAGTTGTAACTGGCAACTTGCCAATATCGAAATAAATGATGATTTAGAGTACTCGCTGTCTCTTGATGATGCGATAAAGGGATTGTATGATAATCCCGATTTATACACGCCACTCCGATCATCTTATGTAACAAAGAAACACCTCCAGCATTCTTTCGGAACGACCCTGATCGTTCCTGCCAAAGTAGGAGGCGAAAAAGAAGTGGTTTACGGTAAAGGAGAGAATTTTCCGTTGCCAGATCATTTCCTAAGAGAAGATGAGGATGATGACAAATCTGGTCTGCATTTATCTAAGTATAGTCCGGAAGCACGCAGGCTCATGGAAAAACAGGGATATGATTTCACACTCGGAGAAGGTTTATACTTCGATCGAGGCTCCCGTATTCCAGCCAAAGCGACATATGTACCAAAAGGGAAACCGAATGATTATTACCGTCACAAAAGAGGCTTAGGCTACGTCTCCTCGTCTGATGATGAATGTGGTTGGCAACTTATCGATCAAATTGCTAACAAAGCTAAGGATGGGTACTTGTCAGAGTCCTCAGAATAGGACTCAGATACAAGTTTGGGGGAAGTATTTAAAGCCCTAATGGCAAACATGGCTACAGCTGATCCATCCACAATGGAGGACAACGATCAAATGCCAACGTGGGAAGACCCATGGGTTCATCACCTGAACATGCAGTACGGCGATAGGTTTGAACAGAGGGAACCCCCACTGAAGACAAAATAGTCCAAATTAATATGGGCGATGAAGCCAACCCAAAGCCCATATTCATCAGCGATAGTCTTCCCCCAAATAAGAAAGAGGAATTAATTGCTCTCATCAGGGAGTATATTGACGTCTTCGCTTGGAACTATGAGGACATGCCAGGGCTCGACCCCAATGTGGCAATGCATTGCCTTGATATTAAGTCGGATACCAAACCTGTCAAACAACAGCAGAGACGGTTTCGTCCGCAGATTATGGAAGCCATCGAGGCAGAGGTTAAGAAATTGATCGACTCAGGATTTATCCGAGAGGAGCAACATCCAGACTGGCTAGCCAATATTGTCCCAGTCATGAAGAAAAATGGTAAAATCAGGTTATGCATCGACTTCATGGACCTGAATGCGGCATGTCCGAAAGATGACTTTCCTCTCCCAATCACAGACGTCATCATCGACAATACGTGCGGATTTGAGAGAATGTCTTTCATGGATGGCTTTTCTGGATATAACCAAATCAAGATGTACCCGGATGATGTTCTCAGCGTTCAGAACACCCTTCGGCGTCTTCTGCTACACAGTGATGCCTTTCGGTCTAAAGAATGCAGGCGCCACGTACCAACGAGCAATGACGAAGATTTTTCAAAAGCACCTTAGTAAAACGGTCGAGTGCTACATTGATGATTTGGTTGTAAAAAGCCGCAACAAAGAAGATCATATCAAGGACTTGAAGACGATGTTCGATCTCATGCGGAGTCATCAATTAAAGATGAACCCCACTAAATCCTTCCTTGGAATGTCTAGTGGAAAATTCCTGGGATTCGTCGTCACCACTAAAGGCATACATATTGATCCTGACAAGGTGAAGGCGATACATGAATTGCAACCCCCGAGAAATCTAAGAGAACTCAGAGGATTGCAAGGGCGTTTAGCTTACATCCGGCGGTTCATCTCAAATCTTTCTGGGAAGTGTCAGTCGTTCTCTAAGCTAAACAAGAAAGGTGTGTCATTTATTTGGGACGACGCCTGCCAAAAAGCACTCGAAGACATCAAAACGTATTTGACGAACCCTCTTGTTCATGTCACACCAAAATCAGGTAAACCGTTCTTGATTTACATCAAGGCGATGAACCATTCAATAAGTGCTTTATTAGCACAAGACGATGATAATGGTCACGAACAGGCAGTCTATTACCAAAGTAGGACTTTGGTAGGTGCCGAGTCTTGATATCCGATGATTGAGAAAGAATATCTTGCATTGGTATTCGCAGTACAAAAGATGCGGCATTACTTGGTCGGACAGACGATTTATGTTATTTCTAACATTAATCCAGTAAGAGTATTTATGACGCAACCAGGTTCGATGAATTGGCGGTTAGCGAAGTGGGCCCTTCTCTTGTCCCAGTATGATTTGCACTTCAAACAGCAGAAGTCGGTCAAAGGACAAGCGATTTGTGATCTTTTGGCGGCAAGCCCGACAACAGATACGGCAGAAGTATATGATGACTTGCCGGATGAAACCCACGAGGTTAATACTACATCATACCAACAAGTATGGCAGTTATACTTTGACGGTGCTTCGAGAGCAGTTAATAAGGCAGTAACCCCCGGATGTCCTAAGGTCTCCTCCGGAGTTGGAGTTGTCTTAG
Organism: Asparagus kiusianus; assembly: GCA_022839385.1. Lineage (NCBI taxonomy): Eukaryota > Viridiplantae > Streptophyta > Magnoliopsida > Asparagales > Asparagaceae > Asparagus > Asparagus kiusianus. The sequence continues at coordinate 7,401 of BQKN01056678.1, forward strand.
TTTCCCCGGGGAAGCATGTGATGCCTCGGGCTTATTCACTGACTGGTCCATGTTCCAATAACGTAGCCGAGTACAACGCACTTCTCATTGGACTCAGTTTCGCCAAGGAGCTGGGGGTCGAATATCTCGAAGCTTTTGGGGATTCTCAATTGATAGTCAACCAAGTACGTAGAGAGTATGAAGTCAGGAATCAAGACCTGATCCCATACCATCATGAGGCCGTCAAAATGGCAGATTCTTTCGAAGAATTCTTTATTGAATATATCCCTCGTCTCCAGAACGCTTATGCGGATGCACTAGCAGCACTAGCAGTATCACTTGCGCAACCGCCCGAAACTGAACTGTTAGTCACAGTAAGATCACATCAACTCTGCATACCCATATACAATATGGATATCGAGGAGGAAGATGACAGAAACATAAACGCCAAGGAGGTGAACTCAACTCAAATCGGGTCTGAGTCCCGAGATTGGTGTTTTCCCATCATTGACTACGTCCAATATGGTATTCTGCCAGAGGATGTAAAAGAAAGAGAATCAATCCGCCGAAGAGCACCAAGGTTCTTCTATAATACCGAGACCCGTACATTATACCATCGAGGATATGATGATTTGCTACTCCGATGCCTTTCGAACGAAGAAGCAGAAGAAGTTCTTAAGGAAGCACACGAAGGAGAATGTGGTGCGCATCAGCCTGGTCCCAAACTATATGATCGTATCAGAAGAATGGGATATTTTTGGCCAACAATGGTTCGTGACGCAATCGAATACGCCCGAGGATGTCACGCCTGTCAAGTGCATGCAAATTATATGCACCAACCACCGGAACGTCTACATACGTCAACCACGTCTTGGCCATTCGAGACATGGGTTATGGACATTGTCGGTCCTATTTTCCCCCCTTCAGTCAAAGGTGATCGATTTATTCTTGCAATCACGGATTACTTTTCAAAGTGGGCTGAAGAAATTCCGGTTAAAGAAGTAAAGACGAACAACGTCATTAATTTCATCAAGCATCATGTCATATACCGACACGGCATGCCAAGACGGATCATTCATGACAATGGTCCACAGTTCATAAGCAACGCTTTCGTCAGATTCTGTGACAAGTTCAAAATTCAAGATGTTTCGTCAACAGCTTATTATCCCGCTGCGAATGGATTAGCTGAGGCTTTTAACAAGACGATCATTAAGATCCTGTCAAAGCTCGTGAAGACCAATAAACGAGACTGAGACGATAAACTCGGTGAAGCACTCTGGGCTTATCGCACCACCGTACGTACACCTACGGGAGCCACCCCGTATTCGTTGGTATACGGATGTGAAGCTGTGCTACCGTTGGAAATCCAAATCCCATCCCTTCGGATCGCTCTCGCAACAGAGATGACGACGGAAGAGCAACATCAAAAACGTCTCGAAGAACTCGAAATGTTGGATGAAAGGCGCTTGGAAGCTCAACAACACATTGAGTTTTATCAAGCCAGAATATCTAGGGCTTTTAACAAAAGAGTCCGACAGAGAAGCTTCAAGGAAGGAGATCTGGTCCTCGCTGCTCGCCGACCGATAATCCTCAACTCCAAGAAGAAGGGTAAGTTTGAACCCAAATGGGAAGGACCGTTTGTGATAGACACAGTCTACTCAAACAGCGCATGTCGCCTCATTTCTCTAGAGGGCGTCAGGCAATTAATACCAATAAATGGGAAGTTCCTAAAAAAGTACTATCCCTAGTACATTCAGGATAACCCATTTATCAGGGAGTTCCTCGAAGAATATTACACTTAATATTCTAGAGGATAACCCAAAATTATTTCTACCACTAAAATCCCTCACTGATCAATTTCAATTGACAGTGAGTCCACCAAAACTGTCTTTCTGGTTTAAACCACCCACAAATTCCCCTCTTGATTCTTTCCACGAACAAGAGGCCCACTTGCAATTCAGAGCCTCCTTTCGATAAACGAAAGAGCTCCCTTCCTTTCTCTTTGGTTAAACCTCTTCATGGTTATAACCAAAGTTAAAATTTTATTTCGATAAACGAAAAACTCATCTAGATAACCGATCCTATAAAAGGTAAGCTTATTTAGATCTTCCGGATTCTCGAAGTGGAGATCCCACTTCTAGTTTCTTTCTTACACTGGAAATAGAATATAAAATTTTTCCTTTCCAGAATCAAGGAATAGAATATAAAATTCTTCCTTCCTTGTTTGGGGAATAGAATATAAAATTCTTCCTTCCCATACCAATCCTTTTCCAAGAATTTAGGATTCATCCTAGGAAGTTTATCCCGAATCCTAAGCAGGGATAAATCTGCGCCTAACACGTGCTGCCGGTTTAGTCTTTCTCCGTAGAAAAAGATACCAGAGTTCGATTCTGGGGTATCATATCCTGAAACCTAAGCAAGGATAAGTCTGCGCCTAACCCACGCTGCCGATTAGTTCTTAACCGTTAAAAAAAACACCCGCCCACATATTCAACATTATGGCAGGTTGTTATTAATAACACCAAAATCCATGCCTTACACGCATGGGGAATTTCATCCTGAATCCTAAGAAAGGATATGCCGACGCCTAACACGCGCCGCCGGTTTAGTCTTTCTCCGCAGAAAAAGATACCAGAGTTTGATTCTGGGGTATCTTATCCTAAAACCTAAGTAAGGATAAGTCAGCGTCTAATACACGTTGCCGGGTAGCCTATTCTCGTAACAATGGCGAAGTCTACATATTCAAAGTCGTAGCAAAGATAAGGGAGTTCATTCCGTTAGCACAACGTCACATGCAGAACGGATTTAGACAATCCGCATGCTAGCCTGACTCAAACGGTAGTTGGTAAAGGCTAATCAAATCCGTTGAAGGCTGGGGGTTAGCCAAAAATCCTAAAGTCAACGCCTAACACGCGTCGTCGGGTAGCCTATTCCCGTAACAAATGGTAAAGCTTATGTATTCAACATCATAGCACAAAGTCTAAAGGAGTTCATTCCTTTAGCACAACGTCACATGCGGAACGGACTAAAACAATCCGCATGTAAGCCCGATTCAAACGGTAATCGGTAAGAGCACGTCAAATCCGTTGAAGGCTGAGGATTTGCCAAAAATCCTAAGTCAACGTCTCATACACGTTGCTGTTTAGTCTTTTCACAGGAGAAAGACGAAGTCTACGTATTCAATATCGTAGCACTAAAAGGGTTAACTCTTTTAGCTTAATGTCACATGCGGAACGGACTTAAACAATCCGCATGCTAGCCCGACTCAAACGGTAGTCGGTAAAGGATTATCAAACCCGATGATGGCTGAGAATTTGCCAAAAATTCTATAAATATGAATCATTGACGCATCAACTTCGTAGATTGGTCTCGTGACTCGAATATCTGCCACGCTCCAATTCCTTAAGAGCTTAAACTGTGTATACTCCAGAAGACGTACGAGTATAAACTGTGTCGGACGCCAGACAACGCGTCGCAATGAAGCTTGGACGCCGGACAACGCGTCACAAGGAAGCTCAAATGCCGGACAACACGTCATAATGAGGCTCAAACGCCGGACAATGTGTTGCAAATGAAGATTCAACACCGACAATCTATGGTCAGCAAACTCGAGCTAAGAAGTCAGGAAATCAAGAATCAACTTCAGGTTCAAAATTCCGACAGACGGTCAGACAATAAATGCAACACCGGAACCCTTACAGACATTCGACAAAGCACCGAATAGCCTGGATGACTGAAGGAATCAAGAATAGAAGCCATTCCAAATATCCCGTCATAACCGATTGAAGGATGGGACAATCATATCCAAAGTATTCTAGACTCTTCTATAAAAGAACGAGGCTGAAATACTATGGAGGGGGTATCTGTAGGCGTATAAAACTGCCTATAAGTCCCTTAACACAGCTCGACGACGTCAATTCGACAAACCGACCATCGGGCGACGTATCCAAACACGATCGTTAGTCCACAACACCGAAGCCAAGTGATACGCGACGAAGCGGATTAACGAGGCTACGAGGCTAACGAACCGCACACAAACAACGGAATAAATCCACTCACGTGCGGAATCAAGCTAACAGGTTGACGAATCAACGAGTCATCCAACCAAGAGCAGACTCGGACGAATCACGATCGATTTAAGATCAGTTTCGGACTCAAATTCAAAAGTGGATTTACTGCCAAATCAGGATCCGGATTTACTGCCAAATCAGGTCAACGAATCAGATCCGAACAAATCAACCACAAAACTGAAAAATGAAAAACGGCGAAACCAATACCAAGAGGGGCTCGGCCGAAGCCGAGCCACCTCAAGGTGGCTTGGCCAATGCCGAGCCACCTTGAGGTGGCTCGGTGGTTCGGCCACCTGTGCACGGGCACAGTGAAGGTGGCCTATAAATGTTTTCGGGAAAAGTTGCTGTTTTCATTGCTCTTTTTGAGATCTGTTACAACTTCAGACGTTACAACAGAATAAAAAGTCGATCTTTTTATAAGATCTACTTGTGCAATAAAACAAAGATTACAACTTTAACGAAAATAAACACGAGATCCCGTTTTGGTGCGGTCTCGCTTGCGTGGGTCTTTAGCCTGTGACGGGGATGTAGATATCCGTGGACCACCGGTCGATCAAGATCCTTTCCGGAAGAATCCGGCAGAGTTTCGTTTATCCGCGGAGGGATATAGAAACAGAACTTCGTCGATCCGCGTGAGATCTTAGAAGTTTTAAAGCTTATATCTCGGCTAAAACGAGACACTAGCTCTTCTTAGTATTACCTGCGAAGGGTAATACCAAGGAAAAGAAAAAGAGGGTGAATGATGGTTGATGAAGAACTCTCACTCCTCGATCCGGCAGGGCTTCGCCGCTCTCTTGAGAACTTTGACTCCTCGCTCCGGCAGGGCTTCGCCGCTTCAAAATTCAGATCTTGCTCAAGGCCAAAAATCAAGAGAGGAGCTAAGCCAAGAGCAAAATCAGGAGCCCCTCACAAAGGAGGCCAAGGGGGGCTATTTATAGCCACAAGGAGAGGGGGGGTGCCCAAAAATCCGAGACACCCCCTTGGGTGTCTCGGAATTTCCGAGACACCCTTGGGGTGTCTCGGAATTTCCGAGACACCCCTTGGGTGTCTCGGAATTTCCGAGACACCCCTGGGTGTCTCGAGATTTCCGAGACACCCTTGGGGTATCTCGGATTTTCTGAGACACCCCCGGGGGTGTTTCGTGTTATCTGAGACGCTCCACGGTGTTTTCGCTATAGTACTTCCATCCGGACTTGGATTTGACTGATTCCGGGTGCGTTAGAAGCCCGACGGCGAGCTCTGTAGATCCCATTGGTTGGATTACCAGTGTGATGATCGGGACACGGAGGGCGTTCCTCCTTTTGCAGCGGTTGCGAGGTTTCCGGTTAGTCCGTATCCTCGTTATTCTGAGATTCTGTTGGCTCACGTAGTCCGTCGGTTCACTTCAGGCGCTCACCGATGTCATTTGAACTCTTGTGAACCGGAAAGTGACGTTCATCGTCGCTCGTTAACACTGAGCTGTTTGTGGGGACCTATCGGCAATTTTTGACGCCTACAATAAATAGAGGGGCTTGGGCTCATTTTCAAGGGTGGGAAATTTTGGAGAGGCGAAGCTCTGCTGGATTCGAGGCTCAGAACTTAAAAAGATCCAAGCTTTGGGACTTCGAGGACTTGCTCTTCCAGATCCGGTGCTCGGCGATTGTCTACGCCAAATAAGGCAAGAGTTCGAGAGGAATCGGATCTCAGATCTACGCAGGCATACTCCGGATCAAAGCTTGGTCTTTGATCCCGAGAATCGGGCGATTATTTCCTTGGTGAACTAATCCCCCCCGGCTATTATTTCCTTGGTGAAATAATACCCATCGTACTGCGTAGATCCGACCAGATCTAGATCTCGCGGTGGTCCACGGATAAACCCCGGTGCAGGCAAACAACCCACACAAGCGAGCGACCGCAAAACAGGAGCTCGTGATTTGTTCGACAAATAAGAGAAAAGTTGTAATTTTTATTTCTTTTATTTTATTTTCATTGTAACCGGATCTTATAAAAAGACCGGATCTTTGTAACCGAAAAACTGTTATTTGAGATAGCAATGGAATCAGTGAAGAAAGCTATTATTTTTCCCGCGAACACTCATCATCAAGGTAATGGATAGAATCAGTAAAATAATTCTCCACCCCCTTGAATGGTTGCTTTTTTGCGACCACTGTTTTCACTTCACCACTCTCATTTACATATTTCATGCATTGGTGTAGAGTGGATGAAACAATCAAATTGTTATGGATCCATGGTCGACCCAGTAACAAGTTGTAAGATGTCTCTGCATCGATGATGTAGCAGGTAACATCCGTCCTCAAGTCACCCATCTGACATTTAAGTTTGATTTTGCCAAGGGGACGAGTATTAGAGGCATTGAAGCTATATATGGTGGTCCTTGTCGTTGATAATCGGTGTAGAGGAATTCCAAGGTGATGAATGAGCCGCAACGGGATGATGCTCAAAGCAGAACCAGGATCAACCTGAATTCTATCTACCCGAATAGAGCCGATGTACCCTGTGAAGAACAATGGTCTATCATGTTTCGAGTTCCTCACATGCATGTCTTCTTGAGAAAAGGTGATGCATGGCATTCTTCTTCGAAAAACATGACAACATTGAGGACAAGCTTCTTCCAGCGTTGCTCCGGCTGGATTTGGTGGAAAATGAGTAAGGAAAGCCTCATTATCCGCCAATGCTTCACGGAGAGCTTCTCTCGTTGATCGGGATAAACATAGGAGCTCAAACAAGGTAATCCTTGCTGGGATGTTGGCTAATTGATGCGGCATTAACATGTACAAAAAGGTTGCAAGTGCACAACCGTGTCAAGTTATAGTATAAAGATATCGATCCCACATGGAAGGTGTTTTTGTAGGAGAAAATATAAAATCGATTCTTATGTTGTGTGTGTGATAAATAAGAGTGTTGAGTGAATGTGATTGTAGAGAGATAATGAGAGTGATAGTGTGTAGATCAATGTGTTTGAGAATAAATGTGATCAATAAGGCAAGAAAGAAGAATGAATAAAATTAAGAAACAAATCAAAAATTAAATTCAAGAATAAAAAAAATGCAAGAAATTAAAGATGGTGAATTCAATTATAGATATGGGTAATCTAAAATTGAACCAACTTCTTAGAAAAAGGTAATTCCCTAGAGGGTTCTAGCCTAAAGGCGAATCAAACAAAATGAAAATAAATAAAAAGAAAAACTAAACCCAAGAGGGTTCTAGCCTCAAGGTGAATATAGTGCAAGAAATTAAAATCTAACTACAAAATAAATTACAAAATCTAAACTACAAAATAAATTGCAAGAATTAAATGCAAGAAAATAAATGTACTCTATAAGTATGAAATAAATCTAAGGCAAGAGGGTTCTAGCCTCTTGGCTATTTAACAAGAAAATAAAATCTAACTATAAGTATAGAAATAAATCTAAACTAATAAGCAATAAAAAAGAAATCAAAGAGAAAAAGAAAAGAAATGCAAACCTCTAAATAATTCTTCATCTTCATCTTCATCATCCAACAAAAAGAAGAAATATTTAAAGTGGTGAAAAAATTATTATTATTAATTGTAACAAAAAGTTACAAATTTGGAAGGCCTTCTCAATTAAGAGTAGCCCTCCTCTCCAAAAGGAGTTACAAAAATTTTCACACCCCTAACCCCTCACTCTCTACCCCTATTTACAGTAAACATCAATGAATGTGAGCCCTTGGATTGAAATCTTATCCAAAACCATCAAAAACCAGCCCTTAATTCGTAACAGAATTGTAAGTATCGATGCCAGCATCGATACTGGCATCGATGCTGGTATCGATGCCCTATCAAAATTCTGCTTCCATGGATAGCTTCGTCTTGTCGAGATAGGCGATTTTCATATATTATATGTTAAATTCCGCCTTTCGGATTGAGAGATATCGTCGTTTCTTTACGGCCAACCATCTTGAATACATTTTTTTTCATATTTGATTTTTTTTTATTTTCTCTGGCATCTACAGGCTACTCGGCTTGATTCTGGGCTTAGGCTTTTTGGCTCTTGCTTGTGTTCTTCATTTAATTCATGGGTTTTTGTTGAGAGATGCGATTTTGAGCTTTATTCTTCATTAACCTGCAATTAAAGATAAAAACAATTATTAGTGGTATATTTATTTATATAAAATAGATAATGAGGGTATAAAATTATAATAAAATGTGATTATCACTAATTGAGCCAGCACATCGAACCGAAAAGGATCTTTCTAACTCTCTGGTGCATCTTTTCTGAGTGCTTTGTTGTAACGAAGTTCCTTAGATTGAGGTTGCTCCGCTACTTCTTTCCCTGGTCTAGGTAGTGCAGCTGTTGTTTCAGAATATTTCTTCAAATATTCCTTTCTTCCACGGGTCCCTGATACCTATGCAGGCTGTATAGTGAAAGCTGGTTGTTCATCCTCAGAACTGCTAAGTGACGTAGTTTCACCCCCTCCTCTGGAAAAGCTGAAACGGCATTGCAAGATCTTCGTATGGCTCTAGGCTTCTTCGAATTTGCTAATGTCCACTACTCATCCATTAACAAGTCAGGATGAACCCATATCACTTCACCTTTAGGAGAAGTGTAAGGGACCATCCCCTTTTCTTTCTTTTGATGCGGGTCGAAGTTCACCACCCTCGCCTCCGCTTGAGAAATTGGTTGTACACCATATTGTATTTGTACTTCGGCAAAATCCCCAAATTGAAGTGACACCATATTTGCAGACACCTTCTTTTGTTCAGCTTGAAGGGTCATCACTCCTGCATCTAATAAAGCTTGAATCTTGTCCTTCAAGATGTAACAAGCTTTAGTCAGATGATGCACCATCCTATGGTACATGCAAAATTTAGCATCATCAGTCCTTGATACTTTTGCATTCCGCTTTATCTCTGGCAGCTTGATCTTATTCATCTAGATTAAATATGTAAGAATAGAAACCACATGTTCATCCTTGATCTTATTCGATTGTTTCTGGGAATTATAATTGCCTTTACCACCTCCTTTTTTAGGCGGGGATTCTTGAGGTTCTTCAGTACTTATCCTCTTGAGCATGTTTTCCACTTGCTCTCCCTACCAAACCAAATCCTTCCATGAACGGGCCTCAACAGCACCCATCTTGGATAAGATATTGATGGAAAGATTGTTGCGGCACATTTCAACGAGAGTAGCCTCAGAAACTTGATCACGTGAATGCAACGATCGATTTCTGAATCTCTTAATGAAATCACTGACCGTCTCCGTTTTCTTCTGCTTCTCAGATAATAATGTAGCCATAGACACTTCAGTGTCATCGTTAAAGAATTGGGCTAAGAAAAGCCTTTCTAAATCTCTCCAACTCTGGATTGATCCTGGTTCGAGCCTACGAAACCATTCGAAAGCCACCCCCTTAAGGGTACTAATGAAGGGTCGAGTCATAATAGGATCATTCCCCACTATGTGTCCAGTCTGCACCTGGAAATAATAGATGTGTTGGGTCGGAGAACCCTTGCCATCAAATTGCACTAAGTTGAGTGGTTTGAATTTCGGAGGATACTGTATCGCATCCCATTCACTTGGATAGGGTCTCGACACCCCCAACTCTTTGAAATTGCCTTAAAACTTCAGTGCGTCAAGTTGCTTCTGAAAATCCTCCCACTTCTAATCTCGTTCTTTCATACGAGGATTAGATTCAGCTTGGGATGATTCAGAATGAATTTTCACAACCTTTTCTTCATCGTCTTCATCGTAGTGATCTTCATCCACAGGTGAAGGTCTTCTACGCCTAGAACCTAAGGCTTGGGAATGAGTCTTCTTCTTCTTCTTCTTTTCCTTCTCCTTGTGGAGTCTCTCCACCATCGCTTCCAGACGCCTGATGGACGCCTGCTGCTTCAAAATGGTTGATTGTTGCTCTTCTAGCTGCCACGAGAGTTCTTCCTCTTTTCCTGTCATGTGAGAACTTGCTTGCTCACTTTGGTCGATATTGGAGGGCTGAGAAGTAGCAATAGCTGAATTTTTAGGTTCAGCACCACCAGATAAACCCGCTAGTTTGCGGTAGTCTAATGGGATCATCGCTCCAGTACGAGAATGGGTATGTTGATAAACGCCCTGGCCTTCAATAAGTGCCTCTCGTAATCTAGGAGATCTTTTAAAATTAGAAGACTTTGATTCATCAGTTGAGATTTTGCTTTTATCCTTGCTGGCCATGTTGATCATCACTTCAATTCGACGATTCTTAGGCGCTTGTCTCTTGGGACGAAAACATCTTCTTCTTGATGAGGAAACACTTGGAGATTCAGTCAATCGTTCGAAGACTGAAGATTTATGCGTCAAATCCCCACATGGGCATTGGGAAAGCACCGCAGATATAAGTTTCTCACAGCAACAATGTGACTGCATCTGATTCATGCTTCGTTTGCACGTGAGATAATCTCGAAGGTCACCATCTGGACAACCCTCAGTCAGTTCTGTCGTCATAGCTTTACCCAAGTGAGATCCTCCAAATGATAAAGGTTGACAACCTTGGATAAATTGACAAACTCCGTCATTTGCATGACGAGGTTCATTGTTAGGACGAATTCGGTGAGTTCGTCTTCTCGGTCGATTCTTAACTCGAGGTTCATTTTCTTGATGAACCTCGATACGAACCGCTTGTTGATTTTGTTGAACCTCTCTTCGAGGATGAGGTTTGTTTTCTGAGTCTACTCGAGTACGAGGATGAGGTTCGTCTTTCGGACGTTCCTCATTCACCTGAACCTCGTCAGACTTGTTGACTTTAGGTTGATCAACCCTCGGTCGATAGTGAAAACCGTCTAACGAGACCAAAGCTCGAGCCCTACGACGAGCTTGGTTCTGGCGCTGACGTTGTCGAGCGCGTCTCGACAAAGGAATAACGGAAACCTTTGGTTCAGCAAAAGCTGGGGGAGGTTCGTTATCAAGAGCCGTAATTTGGTTGGTAGAAGCCGAAGTTCGGCTAGGTTGCTTGACAACCTATTTCTTAGCCTGACGGCTAGTTTTTGGAGCCTCCTCTTTGAGGGGCTTAGACTTTTCCTCGAGACTAACTCGAGTTGAATCATCAGAAGCCACTTGGGCTGAAGTCTTATACGAGACTCGACGACACTTACGTGCCTTCGTAGGACTAGACTTACCAGAGGAGAGGTACTCCTCGTATTTGGACTGGTCAAATTCGATGACCAGAGTTTCGACGTCCGTTCCCACTGCAATCTTGTCTAATTGCGCCACCACCATCTCGTCGGAGAGAATAGCTTCTCTCACTGTGGTCGTCATCGTCTGTAGGGTCAAAAAATTTAAGATTGTTTGATTCTCTTGTTTTAAGAAAACTGGGTTCGATCACTTAGGACGAACCCTTACAATCACTCACTCACTCTCAATTACAGAGGAAGAGAAGATTAATTCAACTTCTCTTTTGTTTAAGGTGGGTTCTAGGTGGCGAAAGGATGCTTCCCTTGATGCTGGAGTTAAGATTTCCTCCCATTGACGATCAGACCAAGATTGCTGGAGCTTCTGACGTAGGTTAGCAGACTGGAATCTAGGTTCGAACTCCGGATTGTCGTACAGAAACTTTAAGCTCTGATGCTTCTCTCAGTCCAAGCTTGAAAATCTCCAATTGATTGATAATCAACCTCTTTCTCTGTAGCCATTGATGGCTATTTATAGGGTTTTAAGCTAGTAACCGACGTGCTACAATAGTGAGGTCGTGGGCGTAACTAATGCGCTAAAATTGTAGAGTTGTGGCGTAACCGACTCCTTGAATTTAGCCCATGTAGCTGACTGGGTCTTTATGGCCGTTACAGCCTGATTCAATGTGGCTGACGAACTTCACTACATTGGCAAACCTCGTCCTTGATGTCGAGCCTCGCTGCATGGCGAGCCTCGTCATTGATGTTGAGCCTTGCTGCGTGGAGAGCATCGTCTTTGACGTCGAGCCTCGCTGCTTGCTCGCTGCGTGGCGAGCCTCGTTTTTAACGTCGAGCCTTGCTGCGTGGTGAGCCTCATCTTTGACGTCGAGCCTCGCTGCATGGCGAGCCTCGTGAGCTTCGTCTTCACTAACGAGCTTTAAATTCGATGACAAGCTTTGGTTTTATTGACGAACTTCACCTCCTGTAATGAACTCCGAACCTTATATCTAATGACGAGCTTCGAACCTCGTATCCAATGACGAGCTTCATCTTTGGCAGCTAGAGTTCAACTCGTGTCCAACGACGAGCTCCTAACCCTATATCCGTTAGTAAACCTCGAACCTCGTATCTAATGATGAGTTCGGACTTTCGTGGCTCTGTTTCATTCAATAATGAACTTTATCTTTCAACGTTGAGTTTCGCTGCATGGTGACTCTCGTTTTCGAGATTGATTCTTTTCTAAACAACGAACCTCGTTTCTGATTGAAAAGGGGTTCGTTTCCCTGACCTCTCTTTTCACCTTTCGAATTTTGGTATTTTTTTAATGTCTACAACTGCTTCTGCCAAGAACTGTTTTGGAAGTCCTGCATGTAGACGCATGCTTCTGGCTCTCTCAGTCAATGTCTTGTTCATCCATTCTGCTATGTCATTTTGCTGTGGTGTACCTGGCATCGTCCTCTCAAATCTAATGCCACTATCATAGCAAAACTTCCTGAACTCAGAATCTTCATACTCACTGCCATTATCTGATCATAGCTTCTTGATCTTCAAACCTGTTTCATTTTCTACCATAGCCTTCCACCTTTTGAACACTTTGAATACTTCTGATTTATATTTCAATAAATAGACCCAAGTCTTCCTCGAGTGATCATCTATGAAGGTAACAAAATACAACCTTCCACCAGTAGACTGGACTTATGTTGGACCCCATACATCTGGATAAACTAGCTCAAGCTTCTCTTCCTTCGGAGTTCTACCAACTCTTTTGAAACTTATTCTCTTCTATTTTCCAAAGATATTTCACATAAGTCAAGATCAGTCGACCTCAAACCTGGTAGCTTTCCATTCAACTGCATAACCTTTAGCCCTTTGTTGCTCATGTGACCAAGCCTTTTGTGCCACAAATTTGGATCTTCTTTGCTCTCAACCACTACAATGGATCCACATGAATCTGTCATCATATAGAGAGTCCCACTCATCGTGCCACGGATAACAATCATAGACCCCTTGGTAACCTTCCACGTGTAGGATCTGAAATAGATACACTAGAACACTAGAGGGGGTGAATAGTATTCTTTTAAAATTATTGCAAAGTAGATAATAAATTGCAAAGAAAAATGGCAATCTCAGAAATTTGCAAACACAAACACAAGGATTTTATACTGGTTCCACCAAACCGGTGTACATCCAGTCCCCAAGCAAATCCCACTTAAGAGTTTCCACTATGATTTTGAATAAACATACAAAATCAAACGCAAACCTGACCAATTTGCAAGTCCCTGCAAATTGCAACACCAATTGACAAACACCTTGCCAATTTGAACACCAATCTCTAAGCCAAGAGATTAACCCTCTCACAACCGAGAGAAAAACTTGTTGAAGTAATTACACAATGATCCTATAAGCCTTGAATGTGTAATGAAGTGCAGCAGTGGCTTAGGATTCTTTTATTCTCTATAAAATTGCCTAATTGATTTGTATTTGATGAAAGTATATAGGCAAATTCAGAAACTCTTCTTTTTTAGAAAATCAGAATGTTTTTCACTTGAAAAATTGCTCAAAAATCAAAGCTTAAGGGTATGTAAGTCTCTGCAATTTTTCTGAACAAATAACCTATTTATAGCCCTTGAAAAGACAAGTTTTTAAACTTTAAGAACGTTTAAAAACGGCTATAAACAGTCAGATATTCAAATATTGAAAAACTGGAAAACTGTCTTTGTAGTCGACTACTGTAGTCATTAGTCGACTATACTGAGTTCAGACAGATTCTGTGTTTTCAAAAAATTCTCTCAGTAGTCGACTATAATGATCATTAGTCGACTATACTGTAATTTGACAGAAACTTGAAAACTGGGATTTTCTTCAGTAGTCGACTACTGTTAACATTAGTCGACTATACTGTAAACAGACAGAAACTTGTATTTGAGTTATATACAGGAGTAGTCGACTATTATCCTAATTAGTCGACTATTAAGATCAAATATTCAGAACTAATGAGTTTTTATAATTAAGTTTTAACTACTATTCTAATGGTTAACATAGGGGATTTCTATAGTTAACCAACACACTAAGCCTGTGTTAGTGTGTTCTAAAATTGAGTGTGTGTACGTGTGTGTGTGATCAAGGCTTGTACAAATATTCTAAGTAAAGAAAAAAATTCAAATACATTATCTTTTGTTCTTCATTTTCTTCACTTCAAAATGCCTTGATATCCACTTGCACTTGTACATATTCTGATATTGAAATCTGCATATGAAAGTTAGTGCACACACATTGTATAAATTGTTATCATCAAAACACTATCATGGAGATATGATATTCAACATTCTCCTCCTTTTTGATGATAACAAATAATTTATGCCAAGGTATGTATTTTAGAAAACAGGTTAAAAAAACATAATGAAATACTCCCCCTGCATATATGCAAAATAAGTCTATAGCAGTACAATTATGTAACATAAATATTTCTCCCCCTTTGTTATCAACAAAAAGATGAAGCTAAACATAACATAATTTCTTCTACCTGAGCTAAAACTTCAAACAAATCATCTAGGTTATGAACATAATCTATAACTTCACCCATCCAAATAGGTAGGCAAAGACTTGCCATAAAGATCAAAAGTTCCACAATGTTCATCACCATGATCTGTTTAAGATATATAGCACATGTATTATCTAACCAAACATTATCATCAATAATAAAAACACACAACTAATATAAGTGTCATAGTAGCAAAATAAGAAACATATTACATGAGTTCTAATAAAACACAACCACTTAGTTTTAGAAACTTAAACAAAATAACATAATTGTTTTGACATAAAACATTAAAACATCTTAAGGAGCTGGAGGAGGTTGCTGTCTTTGAAAATATGTATTGAGCTTTGAGTCCAAGTCTTCAAACTTCTTGATTAAGTCTTCTTGATTACTAATGATGTAAGAGTTTTGTGCATAGAGAGCTCTTTGACCAGTTTCAAGTTCTAGGATACGTGCACTTAAAGTATTATATTGCACGTCTAAAAAACATGAAGGTTCAGTAGGAAATGATTGTGGTTGACTTGAAGAGGCTCCAGCTTGATTTGATGTTTGTGGAATATCTTCTTGTCGAAGTTCAGCTTCATTTTGAACAGGTTCATTTTGAGGATTTTGATCTTGTATTTCAAAATGTGTCAATTTCATCCTAGTTAGGGCATTTGAATCAAAGAATTCAATTGAGCGAACAACAGTTTTTTCAGTTTTGAGATCAACATGGTATTTGTCAAAGATCTTAGTCAAGAATACACCATAAGGAAGAAATCCTCTAGGAATTGTCAGAAAATTATCAAAATAAACCTCAGCCCAATTAACTTGAATATTTCCCATAATAGCATATATAGATTTTGCTAATTCTAGGGAAATGAAATGAAAACTTCTAGTTTTTGGAAACAAGTTATAGGCTAGGATACGAGCAATGAACCTAGGAATTGGACGAAGTTTGTTAGAATTATTCAAAGGTTTTCCATGTCCAGGAAGAAATATGTGATTGGATAACAAGTCTGAATCATTCATCCTAACAGAGCTAAGAGAAACTCCTTGATAAGGAATATTGAATATTTTACCAATTGTCTTAATAGTTAATTCAATCTCCATTCCTTTAACAAGGGTTTTAATTTTTTCAGAACCACCAATTGTACCCACACGTTCTATATTGGTATAGAACAGTTGAACAAGAAATGGGTATGATGGTTTCCTATTTTCAGCAGAAAATAATTCAAGCAAGCCCACATTTTCAAAATAAGAATTAAAGTTCCATGGAATGAAATCATCGAACTTCACAAATCGTCCTGGGAGAATTTCCAAAGATGATAGTCTATTAAATTCTTCCAATAATTTAGGACTTCTTAAATAAACAATGATTTCATCATCAACAGAACTATGACTTTGCTTGGCCTTCTTAGATCTAGACATGATTAACTAGATTAATATCAAAAGAGTAAAAGAGCAAGTTTAGAACAATACCCTAAACTTTAGGAACCCTAGAATAGTCGACTATAGCCTGGATTAGTCGACTATAGAGCCTGGATGCTTGACAGACTTGACAATTTTGAGAGATTTGAAGAAAAAAATGAGAAAAGAGAGGATGCCCTAACCTGGAAATGATGAAACTGCAGTGGAAGATGGGGTTTCGGTTTTGGGGGAAGTTATAGAGAGAGGTTTTTGTATTTTACATTTTCTTTAAAGAATAAAACATTATGTATGGTTTAGATTTGATGATTAATTAAGTGTAGGGTTGAGATTTGATCTTAAATGTATGGTTAGGATTGATTGAGGTAAAAATGAATGGTTTAGATAGAATTTACTTAAGTGAAACGGGTATGGTTATTGGATTTTGGGTTGAAAACAGAAAATATCCACTTTTCTTAAAAAACTGAAGATTCAGAATTAGTAGTCGACTAATAGTCAAAATAGTCGATTACACTGTAATCGACAGAAAGTTAAGTTTCAGATTTGAACTCAGATTAGTCGACCAATATAGGAAATAGTCGACTACACTGTAATCAACAGAAAGTTTATTTTTAGGATTTTACATTGAGTAGTCGACTATAAAGGTAAGTAGTCGACTACACTGTAATTTTCAGGAAAAAAATATATGTATTGCTTGTGCATGTAGTCGACTATAAGACAAATTAGTCGACTAATTATAGTATAAATGTATATTTGTTTATTTTTAAAATTAATTTAAATCTTCAAAAGAACATATACCTAATTCCCTTCTTAATTTAACATAAATTTCTTCTTTTAGGGGTTTTGTTAATATATCTGCAATTTGTTTATCTGTAGGTATAAATTCTAATGATATGTCACCTTTAAGTACATGATCACGTAAAAAATGATGTCTAATGTCAATATGTTTTGTACGTGAGTGTTGAATAGGATTTTTGGATAAATTAATTGCACTAGAATTGTCACACATAATAGATGATATGGGACAATTTATGCCATAATCAGTTAGAGTTTGTTTCATCCATAATATTTGTGCACATGCAAGGCTTGCAGCAATATATTCAGCTTCAGTGGTTGATAAAGACACTGAATTTTGCTTTTTACTAAACCAAGATACAAGTGAATGTCCTAAGAAATGACATGTTCCACTTGTACTTTTTCTATCAGATTTACATCCAGCAAAATCAGCATCACTATATGATATTAAATCAAAAGTACTATGTTTAGGATAAAATAAACCATAATTTGTAGTATCTTTAATATATCTAAAAATTCTTTTTACTGCTTTAAGATGAGATTCTTTAGGATTAGATTGAAATCTTGCACATAAACATACACTAAACATTATATCAGGTCTACTTGCAGTAATGTAAAGAAGTGATCCAATCATACCTCGATAGAGCTTTTGATCAACATTCTTACCATTTTCATCTTTGTCAAGAGATGTAGTAGTGCTCATTGGAGTTGGTTTGCTTGATGAATTCTCCAACCCAAATCGTTTGAGTAAATCTTTTGCATACTTGCTTTGATTGATGAATATTCCTTCTTTTAATTGTTTAATTTGTAGTCCAAGGAAGAAATTTAGTTCACCCATGTGACTCATTTCAAATTCATCCTGCATAGTCTTAGCAAATTCTTGACAAAGATTGTTGTTAGTAGAACCAAAAATAATATCATCTACATAAATTTGAATTAGTAAAATATCTTTGTTTAATTTCTTAATAAATAAAGTTGAATCTACTTTTCCAATTTCAAAACCTGAAGTTAAAAGAAACTTCTTTAATCTATCATACCAAGCACGAGGTGCTTGTTTAAGACCATATAATGCTTTCTTAAGTTTAAAAACATGATTTGGAAAACTTTCATGTTCAAAACCTGGAGGTTGTTCTACAAAAACTTCTTCATTATAAAACCATTCAGAAAAGCACTTTTAACATCCATTTAAAATAATTTAAAATTCATAAAACATGCAAATGCAAGTAAAATTCTAATTGATTCTAATCGTGCAACAGGTGCATAAGTTTCATCATAATCAATTCCTTCTTCTTGATTATAACCTTGAGCAACTAATCTAGCTTTGTTTCTAACAACTTGACCAAATTCATCTAATTTGTTTCTAAAAATCCATTTTGTTCCAATAACAGATTTATTTTGAGGTCTTGGTATAAGATCCCAAACATTGTTTCTTGTAAATTGATTAAGTTCATCTTGCATAGCAATTATCCATGAATCATCAAGAAGTGCTTCTTTTATATTTTTAGGTTCAATAGTCGAGATAAAAGCATTATGAGCAATTAAATTAAAATGTGATCTAGTAGTTACTTTATCAGAAATATTTCCTATAACTAAATCATGTGGATGATTTTTAACTTCTACAAAATCTTTAGGTAAATCATTTTGTAGATTATCGTCTTTTGTAATATCTATCATAGGAGTATCATGTATAGTATCAATTACATCATCATCATTATTTAGAATTGTAGGTGTTTTTGAAAAATTTTCATTAAAAGAAACATGTAAAGATTCTTCAATAACTAGTGTTCTTTTGTTATATATTCTATATACTTTACTATGATTAGAATATCCAACAAAAATTCCTTCATCAGATTTAGAATCAAATTTATCTAAATTATCTTTTGTGTTTAAAATAAAACATTTACAACCAAAAACTTTAAAGTAAGATACTTTAGGAATTTTGTTATAAAATAATTCATAAGAAGTTTTCTTTAAAATAGGTCTTAATAAAACTCTATTTAAAACATAACAAGCTGTTGATACAGCTTCTGCCCAAAAATATTTAGGTAAATTACTATCACATAACATGGTTCTAGCACATTCTTGTAAAGTTCTATTTTTCCTTTCTACAACTCCGTTTTGTGGAGCAGCGCGAGGAAAAGAAAAAGTATGTGATATACCATGTTTGTCACAATAATTTGCAAATAGTTCATTTTCAAATTCACCTCCATGATCACTACGAATAGAGATAATAGAGGTAGATTTTTGATTTTGAATTCTTTTGCAAAATATTGAAAATTCATTAAAAGCATCATTTTTATTTTTAAGAAAAATTACCCATGTAAATCTAGAAAAATCATCAACAAGAACAAATGCATATCTACTTCCATTTAAAGATGCAACTCTTGATGGACCAAAAAGATCTATATGAATTAATTCTAATGGTCTATTTGTAGATATTATATTTTTAGATTTAAAAGAAGATTTGTGCATTTTTCCTTGTTGACAAGCATCACAAAAATTATTTTTAAATGACATCTTAGGCAAACCATTTACTGAATCATTTTTAGAAATCTTAGACATATGTTTAAAATTAACATGTCCAAAACATTTATGCCATAAAATAGAATCGTTAGATGATGCAATAAGACAATGTTCATTTGAAATATTATTCATAGATAACACATATATGTTATTCTTTCTATAACCTTTAAAAATAATTGTTATTAAATCAATATCATAAATTAAGCATGATTCTTTTTCAAAAACAATTTTAAAACCTTTATCACATAGTTGACTAATACTTAGTAAGCTATGTTTAAGACCATCAACTAATAAAACATTATCAATGATAGGTTTGTTTGGATTACCGACAGATCCAATACCGATGACTTTTCCTTTGTTGTTATCTCCAAAAGTAACGGTACCACCATCCTTGTTTTGAAAAGATGACAACAATTGTATGTTTCCAGTCATATGTTTGGAGCAACCACTATCCAAAATCCACCTATCTTTCTTGGGTACCTGAAATAATAAACATTTACATTTTGGTACCCATACTCTGTTGGGTCCTTAGAATTAGCCTTTAGGAAACCAAACCCATGAAGAGTTTGATTTGCTTAAAAAGTTAGATGATAAACAAATATTTTTAATAAAATCAGAAATATAAAAATTCTTATGAAGAGAAGATAATTCTTTTGGAACCCAAATAGAAAAGAATTTTGATTTCTTTTTACACAAATTTTCAGATTATAATCATGCAAATCACACGAAGGTTTTACAAATATTGTATTCTTTGATTTGTTTTTATTAATTTGAAAACCTAATCCTTTTGTCTTTTGTGATTCTCTTTGAAAAGAAAGAATATTATTAAGATTTTCTTTTCCTTTATTAAATTTGTTTACATTTAAACATATATCTTCATATCTTGATTTAAAAGAAGAAATATCTTTATCTAAACTATTAATTCGAATATTTAACTTATTACATTCTGATTTTAAATATTTATTTTCATTAGATAAATTTTCATTTTCTTTAAGTAAAGAAAAATTTTCTTCTTTTAATTCAACTAATTTAGAATTAGAAAAAGTAGAAGAATTTAAATCAGAAATTTCTTCAAGTAATCTTTTATTTTCACCTTTAAGAAAATTATGTGAAGTTTTTAATCTCACAAAAGTTTCATATAATTCATTAAATGCATCTAAAAGTTCTTCATTTTTACTTACTTCATCATGTGCCATGAAACACATGTGTGCACTTTCCTTTTCTTCAATATCTTCATCTGAGGATGACTCATCACTATCATCCCAAGTGACTGCCATTGCTTTCCTTTTCTTGTTATTTTGTATATTGTTGAAGTTGTTGAAATAACTTGATTTTTGCTTATTCTTCAACAATGGACAATCTTTCTTCATATGCCCTGGTTTATTACACTTAAAACAAACAAGGTTATTTGAATTTGAACTTTTAGATTTAAAATTACCTCTTTTTATAAACTTCCGAAATTTTCTTGCAAACATGCCCATTTCTTCATCATCATCATCTGAATCTTCTTTATCGGAAGTAGTATTAAATGCAAGGACTTTCTTGTTCTTAGATTCTTCATCATTCTTTCTATCTTCAAGTTGAACTTCATATGCCATAAGATTACCAATAAGATTTTCAACCGTAAGAGTTGACAAATCATTGGCTTCTTCAATTGCTGTTACTTTCTTTTCCCATTGTGGAGTAAGTGAACGAAGTATCTTTCTTACCATCTCCACTTGAGTATATGTTTTTCCAAGACCAATAAGAGAATTTGTGATGTCAGTAAATCTTGTGAACATTTCTCCAATAGTCTCATTTTCCTTCATCTTGAATAATTCAAATCTGTGCACAAGAACAGAAATTTTAGATTCTTTAACTTTATTTGTACCTTCATGTGTTACCTCGAGTGTGTGCCAAATATCATATGCGGATGTGGCCGTTGACACCCTATTGAACTCATTTTTATCAAGTGCACAAAATAATGCATTCATTGCTTTAGAATCCAAATTTGCATTGTTCCTTTGAGATGTAGTCCATTCCGTGAAAGGAGTTGTTGGCTTCTCATATTTCGTTTCCACGATGTTCCAAAGTTCATAGCCAATAGATTGAAGATAGATCTTCATACAACACTTCCAATAGTTGTAGTTCAAGCCATCGAACATTGGAGGACGATTTGTAGAGTGACCTTCCTTGAATTGTGATGTATTTGGGGATGCCATCTTTCACCTTGCTCTGATACCAAATGTAGGATCTGAAATAGATACACTAGAACACTA
>BQKN01056680.1:0-21779 GCA_022839385.1 Asparagus kiusianus
GGAGAGCTCAGCATCTACAACAATATGAAAAAGACTACTTATGATATTTAGGAATAACTTATTGCTTTCTCGATATTATGTTAACTAAAAGGTAACTTAATGTTTGAGTGACTAATAATTTTAAACAACACTATCTTTAATGAATTTACTTGTCAAATAACAGGGGGAAATTTTTTTAGAAAAAAAATTGTATAAATACAACTTTCCTGTACATGTTAGCATCTAATATTATCAAAATGCTATGATATAGCATGCACAAATTCATAATGATTTTGACGACTAGGAAAACTAGCTCCTTTTAGGTGAAAGCAAAGAATGGACATACGATGAAAGATTTTTTTTTTAAAAAGTTGCTTTCAAGGATCCTAGGGTTAATTATTTCATATGTAAAAAAAAAAAAAATACACTTGTCTTTAGCTAACCATACCCGAATCTTTTGATGAAGGTCCTTAATATGTTCACAAGCTTCCTTCAACACCGATGCTGTATCTGTCTGCAAACATATAACTAATCAATAGCCATTAGTTTTTTTTCCCCTCAATATTATCCATCTCGAAAAGTTATAATCCAAACTTTTTCTCTTTGTCTTCATTGTAATAAAACTTTTTTAAATTTACAATATGCATCAATATAAATAATCACCTTGCCATATGGCGAAACTAGTTGCTGTAGAGCTGTGATTTTATGTCCTAACTTCTGGCTCTTCTTCACATTAGTCACCATTGGTGCCTAGCATTAAGATAATTAAGTATATTACGCTATATTTTATATAGTCAACCTAGCTATATATATGCACAAAATATTTCATAATCAAAACGAAAAATTTATCACACTTTCATCGTCGGAGCCATCATCGATAACTTTTGTGGATTATTGTCATCTTGTTCAGCCTTGCATCTCTTGGATTCTCTCCCCATCATTAGCCGTTGATCCATGATTTGATGCGCGGCGATTAATTGGTTTCTTTGTTTTTTCGATTCGGAAAGTGCCTACGTAAATTAAAAACATTTTAATATGGATTAAAGAAATGATTAGAGCAGAAACAAATTAATTACATTTCGTAATTTGACTGACATGATCGTGATGGCTGGTGAATCCGGATACCCTCAATTCCATAGGATTCATGGTTAGAGAAGTTTGTCCTGCATGCTCATGGAATTAAAATAGTATAAAAATTTTAAAAATGGAAAATGAAAAAAAAATCATTAATTAGCTTTAAATTGATATGTAAATTATACCCAACCTGGATTTTGATCCAATGCTGGTAATGGAGCGATTGATTCGAACTGGAAACTTTTGCAATCTTGAGATGAAATATCGAGGAAATCCGCATTGTAGCTACTGTTGCTGAAGAAGAAAGCATACATACAATTTACAAAATAGCCCTCGCACTAATTTTCTTTCGTTCGAAAGAGAATCACAATAAATTAACTAACTCCGTGACTTACGACCTCTCGAACTCTGCAGAAGCGCGGGAACTTTCTCCCCGAGACTGGCTGCTGGTCCCTGCGACAACAGACGATGGGTAGACGTCCGTTAAGTTTCTATTTACACGTAAAACCTCACACATTCCTTATTTACGAAATTACATTTTTTTTCACCGACGGAATTTGTTACCTATCGTAGCTGTGAGAAAAGCTTGAGATCTCAACGGGAGAATTGAGTCTTCACGCATCCTAGAACACTTGTAATGATCCGATGGAGCAGTAGAAATCGACCAGCGGGGTTCTGCCTCTGGCTCGAAGAATCGAAGCATACTATATACAATTGGAAATCAAGACGATCGAGTTAATAATTATAACATTATTGATTGTTTAAAGGGAGAGAGATCGATGATGTATAGTATAGAAGAACTTACCTCTCAAAGAACAAAAAACTTGAGGAGCTTTGCAAGTGATGGCAATGAAGGGCTTTTTGTATGTGAACAAGAGTTTGTGGGTCACAAGTTGAATTAATGTAAACTGAAGGAAAATGTGTATATATAGGAGATGATGAAGTGATTAGGTGAGAAATATAGGGCTTATAGCAATGAAAGGGATGGTTATTTATAGTTAGAGAGACTAAGGGCTTGCTTTGATAGGAAATAGTTCAGTTTCATATCTCTTTCATTTTGCTTTGACTTAAAGGACTCATCATTTAATAAAGATGAGGAAAAATATAGTGTGATCCTGCTCTTGCAGCGTGAACTTCAATATGCCCCTGCATGTCCAGAGAGAAATTTGCAATAAAATGATAGAAAGATGTTAGAAATATTTTTCCTTTCCTTTTTTTAGAGTGTAAATATATATAAGTAAGTTCAAGAAAATTATAATTAAAAGATATGTTATGTTCAGAGCTTGATATATATCGATGAGGACTTGAGTTTGATTATAGCTCGAGAAATGTAATTCCAGGTTGTGGGAGTCAAAGTTCAGATTTTCACAATTTTTTTAATGTCCTCTACCAAAAATGCAGTATATGTGAACAAAAACACTAACACATTTAATTTAAAATTTTGTGTTCATGGGATGTTTCAAATTTATTATTACTTTATATTGATTAACAAGAAAGTGTCATTGCTTTACTAATAGATAATTGTGGTTAATTTTTGCTCACCTATATTTATGTGATTATGTTTCATAATTTTGCATAAATTTAATTTAATGAAAGGAGATCATTTTTCTTTCCATCTATTATTAACAAAATGGTTCAGTTAGAAACTCTTTTGCTAAAATGAGTGGGAAAAAAAAACAATATTTTTTCTCTCCATCTTATCTCCAAAAACAAATTATCTCTTTTTCTCTGGAATCAATTAAGTCGGCTTTTGGATTTAAATGATTGTCTCATATTTTGCTAGATGCATGTTTTCTTCTCGTGTTGTTTGTGAGTTACAATTATATTCTTCTCTTAAAAAAATAAAAAAATGACTCGGGTGTGATCATTCCAGACCCCACGGTCTGGTACTTGAAGGACCCGACCCGGCTAGAACTTCGGCTTGGTTCCTAGGATCTTATCTGCAAAAATAATAATTACATAATCAGGATTCTTTTTGTTAATTTATCCTTATTTGGTGCATACTATGATCCAAACTTCATCCTTGATATTGGCATTATCCATATTTTTTTGGACCTTTGTAGTTTGTATATATGCAACGAAAGAACACTAACCAATGTACATACAACTTACTGAAATATAGGCTGGATTTTTACAAAATTTTTTCTCCAAAGCAAACGAAATGTTTGATTCCTAAAAAAAAAAATTTAAAAACAAATTATTGGTCCACACGGGGATTGTATCATATAGTAAAGTGAAAAAATGTGATCTTTAGCTTGTCATTGGTTGTAGTTTTATTTGGTTTTTCTTCTTCTTTCGAGGATCGTTTTGTGTAAACATAATCAAAAACATTTTTACATAAATTAGTTCGTCATAATCTCATAGATATTGACGTAGTAGCTCATTTGACATTATCATTTTATATAAAAAATTTGATCCAAATTAAAAAGGAATGTATTTGTTACCTCTCAATTGTTGATGGCATTTGGCTTGCAACGACAAAAGTACTCCATACACTAGTCTCATATTTATCACTAAATGTATGAAAAATGAAAAGCTATTCAAATATTTATTCTAAAAAGACTTTTACTATAAAGGAATATCATGTACATTACAGAAATGCACGAATACTAATTTCATCTTCCTAGTTCTCATCCAAGCAAGCTACCCATGATATCCTAAAATTCAAGAAAATGATAGAGAATTATTAAGACGCGAATTATGTTATTTGGCGAAATAAACCTGATAAAAAAAAATGCAGTTTCACTTCAATGTTACAACCGTAAAGTTTTAATGCGGCTAGAGAAAAAGTCAAGATCTATCCAACACACTAGAAACATTAATTTGTATTGCTGCACTATGTGAATATATAACTCTTTATGAATCATGATTTGCTTAAGAAATGGAATTATCGATTCATAATGGAATGACTACGTCAAATAGTTAGCATCATCAACACATCTTAACTCACTTTGACAAATAACACTTATATTGTGCCACAATTAGAAAACTTATGAAAAATGTTCCAAAAAAAGGCTTCACCTAACAAGCTCAATCAACTGATAACTTGTTGTTTTTCAGAAGCAAAGATCATCTAAAACTAATTCTAGTTAGTCAGAAAGTATAATGACTAAAGTTACAAATATTGCTTTATATATACAAATTAATAACTTCTCATGGCAAGTAAGTGCTAGTAAAGTAATTAAGCATCCAGATAGGTGCATATGATGACATAAAGAGGCCTGTATGAAGAATTCATGTACTAATTAAGAAAACCTACAATCAAAACAAAAAAGGGTTTAATCTTTTTTTTAAAAAAAATTATATGTGTAGAGTGGATTATGATCATTTCTATTAATGGTAGAGATTGGCTCTAATTCAATTAAAGCCCTCCCAACGTAATTAATTAATTAAAGCTTGTCCCCGAATATGACATGTTCGCATATTTTATCATGCAAACATAATCCATTATGTGCAAAACATAATCCATTATGTGGTTGACTAATAGCTTTTGTATTATACCATTCTGCGTTCAAATACTAACAAGTGGCGACAATATAAACTCTAGAGAATTATTTAATCCTTTTAATATACATAAACTTACTCATTTTCTCATAATTAAAATCTCATCCTTAGCCAATTGATGAGAAGATAATATATACAAGTTAATGGACAATAAAGCCACTCTCGTGGT
Organism: Asparagus kiusianus; assembly: GCA_022839385.1. Classification (NCBI taxonomy): domain Eukaryota; kingdom Viridiplantae; phylum Streptophyta; class Magnoliopsida; order Asparagales; family Asparagaceae; genus Asparagus; species Asparagus kiusianus. The sequence goes on from BQKN01056680.1 coordinate 4,727, forward strand.
ATATTAGCATGTGATCGAGACAGTGTAAATACAAAATTTAGACATAACTATATAATAAATAAATAAATAAATAAATAAATCAACCGCTAATGGGCATAACCGATCAAATCTTACTTACCTTCGAACATCCTTAATTTTTGTTTCATAGCATTGAAACACACATTCTTCTTTCTATCAAGACGCAAATTGGCTGATTGAACGCTAATAATCCAAAACTTCATTTCAATCTATTACTCACGAAATTATATCACATCAAAGGCGAGTGTCATTGTTAGGATATGAATGTGTGAATAAAATCTCATATGACTAATGATAATAAAGAGTGACAGGTTTAAGTCAGAGTTTTTCATGCCAAAATCTGATATGTTAAGCTTGTTAATTAACGCCGTTAAACTATCAAGTGACGCAGTTAAACTATCAAGTTCTTTCTCTCAATTCTATTTATTCTTATCAAATAGTTTGATTAATTTGGTTCTGGCCTTGACTCAGGCTCATTAATTCCTAGTTGTGCCTAGCAACTCCCCAGCAGTCATATCAGTCAATTCAAATTGTATAAAACATAAACTTAATATTTAATAGTGAGATGGATGGATCTCAACTCTACATCTAAAATTGTAAAGTACAAAGAGAAAATACGTCACATGTGATACTTTCCATCGAAATAATCTTCTTCACATTTATGGTTGAGATTCCTCCAACTAGTCCTTGGTGCTTGGTAGCAAGCACCAAACACCAGACTTTGTGCTTGATACCTAGCCAAACAATATTAGAAAACACTTCAAGTTTCTATAAACTCTAGATAATATAAATTTATAATTATTTTTGACACAATGATGGATTAGACTATTAGAGGATCACTTTTGAAACTATCCTTGCCTAATTAGGAGTTAAGATTCTATCACAATACCCTTAAGAAAAAAGGATAATCCATTCCATTCATGAACGGTTAAAGAGTTAGTTTGAATAATGTAAAAATTATATCAATGATAAATACTCCCACTCCTATAGGAATGGTTCTGATATGATTCCTACTGCATAACTACTACCATTAAAATCGAGAAAGTATAAGAATGACCCATGTCATTAAATGTGCATCCAATAGATATGAACTCTTGAATCATTAAACTTTGTGATTCATGTACTGATCTAAGGATTGATACACCTTGGAGGTATATATAATGCTATAGGTTGTCCTCATCGGGATCTTTCTCCATTAAAAGCCTTGTTTGGGGTCGAGACCAGAATTTGAGGCTCTATGGATTTTGGGCCAAGTCTTGTTACAGCCTGTTACGATGCTGATAGACAAGCAGTATGCAACATCCAGATCTCAAAAGGGCCCTACGTTACGTCCGGTACTTATTGGGCTGATGCAGCGTAAAAAAGCAAGTTAGGCCCATTAATGAAGCTGGCGCATATCCACCGTTGAATTGAGTCGAACGGTCAGGATTAATGAATCAGGAGTATTTAAAATGGTCCCGATCGCGCAGCTGCTGGCTTCTTTCTCATTTGCTTTTGTTTTTTCTTTCTTCCTAGGGTTAGGGTTTTGGCTTCAAGTCGCGGGCACTCAAAGGTTAGATCTTTGAGCCTCTCTTTGATCTCTGTTATCAATTTTATAATTTCGCGTTACCTTTTTTGTAATCTAAATACTGATGATCAAGCTTATCGCTCTCCTTTGTGATTTTTTGTTTATTTTGTTTTGATTTGGTAGATTTTATTATTTGTAAGCCGATGATTTGATCCAATAATCTACTGATTTCGACTTATTTTCAGCTAGTTCGATTCTTAATTGGTGAATTTGATTGTTCACTGTATAGTGGGATTATATTGTGGTAATGATTATCGTAATGGTTAACTTGAAACTGTACAATTGTAAAGTTTTAATTTTGGGAATGCCTATTAAGTGTTGACCAATGCATAATAAAGTTGATTTCTTTCTTTCTTTCTTTTTTTTTGGTGCCACTCGAGCTGCAATTAGCTGAGGATTTGTAGAAGAGTAGTGATAGAGACTTTAGGGGAATTCACCCTAACATCTATCCCTTACACGAAGGGAACCAAATCCCTAGAAGCACACATCAAATTGCCTGTATAATCAATTTCAGTTGAATGGACCCTAAAATGTATGCTGCATCTTTCATCAGTCCTGACTAACCTGCACTTTTTGCGTGCTAACACTGCAATGCTGACTTCACTGTCGATGCTTCACTTTGTGATTTGGAGGCATGTTGTTGGCTTGGATATTGGTTATTCATCCCTGACAGCCAGCTTCCAGAATCAAGGAAGCAAATCTTTATAAATTGAGGTCAAATTGCCCAACCCTAGTATAAATTTTACTATTTGATAAGATAGAAAGTCTACATTTTACTTCTCCATTACCGTTTGATAAGTTAGGAAGTCTACATTGTACCTTTGGTGTTTTTTTTTCTATACTGAAATTGAATAATCAGTGATAACTCGGTGTTGCCAATGCACTATGCTAGATGATAACTTATGATCTCTAACCCAGTTTAGATTTCCAAGTTTCATTGTAAAACTTTACCATAAACGCTGCATTTAAGTGATGCTAGTGCAATAAGAACTGTGCTCATTTTCATGCACTTTTTTGCTGCACCACTGTATGATTTCAACTTGGATGTTCCGGAGACATAAAGCTTTGTTAAAAATATTTATTACATATACTTCTGTTGAGATTAAGGGAATATTGTTTGTTTATTTTTTTCTATAAATGGTCCAATATTTTTGACGAGGCATCAAAATCTCCGCATTTTATCAAAAGCGCCGCTTATACTGTACCATCCCCAACCCAAGGGAAGGGAATGGTAATTTTCTAAGACCCTGTTCATATTTTGGGGGTTATTTTCCTTAGCATTATGCATGCTGGCTATAAGTCCTTTTAAACCATTCAGAAGAACAGTATTGAATTTAGGCATTATATGTTTTTTAATTGTGTCATTCTCATTTTTGTATTTCTGTTATCTTTATCATGATATCTAACTAAATGATGATATCTAGTTAGCGGTTGAGGTGATTATGTTGTTAGGACTGGAGGAAATACATTATTATGATGTTCTTATGATATCTTTTTTACCTGAACACAGAAACATTCCTTTTTTTAATGTTTCATCAAGCATTTTTGTTTTCATTATCTAAATTTGTATGCAACTATCTTTTTCTTGTTACAGGCTTAGTAAGGATGGTGAGAGTCAGCGTCCTGAATGATGCTCTGAAGAGCATGTACAATGCTGAGAAGCGTGGTAAGCGTCAAGTCATGATCAGACCCTCTTCAAAAGTGATTGTCAAGTTCCTTTTGGTTATGCAGAAGCATGGTAAGCTAAAAGCTCTTCTTTGTTTTCCTTTTGCTCAGTATTGCATTCCAGTAATTCTCTTCATTTCTACTATATATGGATTGCTATATTCAGGATACATTGGTGAGTTCGAATATGTGGACGATCACAGAGCTGGAAAGATCGTTGTGGAACTCAATGGCCGATTGAACAAGTGTGGTGTTATTAGTCCTCGATTTGATGTTGGTGTTAAGGACATTGAACCCTGGACCGCTAGGCTTCTCCCATCCCGACAGGTTTTACCTGATTACTTACTTTTTAATACATGTTATTTTTACGACAATAACAAAGCCTTTATCCCAAAACTTAATTGTCTGTTGTTATTCCATTCAGTTATATTTAGGGTTATCTCCTTGTTAAGTTTACCTCAATCATATCCTCCTTAACTGCTTCCAACCAAGTTCTCTTGCACGTGGCCAAACTATCTCAATCGATGATACCTGTTATTTGAAAACAAAAATTATGCTTTGAGAATTTTGCTTCTTACTTACTAGAATAATGCATCATTGGGTGATGTTGACACTCTTTTCTTTGATAAAATGTGCAGTTTGGGTACATTGTGTTAACCACATCCGCAGGCATCATGGACCATGAAGAAGCAAGGAGGAAGAATGTTGGTGGAAAAGTGCTCGGCTTCTTTTACTAGGAGTTTTCACATGAGGTGTGATTTACTATCCGAAGTTTCTTTTGAGGAACTTTCATGGAATTTTGGAGCTCATTTGTCTTTTGGTTACTGTTTGTGGTGGATTAAAACTTGTATTCGAGTGCAGTAGTTTATTGAGAATTGTTATTTGGAGTAGTATTTTGGAATTCTTATATGGATCAATATTATATTTTCTATCTGTTTTGCTACCTTCTGTCGTTGGTCTTTGAGCTATTTCTGTGCAAGTATGATGCGTGAGGAAATACGTTTATGCATCATTTTGGGTGGGCATTTGTTCAGAAAAAGTAATTTATTGTTGTAGTTATTTTCTTTATTTTGTTGGAAATATTCAGGCCGGCCTCGTGAGTGTTGACTGGTAAAAATGAAAGTAATCTTACATTAGCACAGGTTTATGGGGTGCTGTAAGCATGAATTTTCTGAAGGAAAGTGCAGAATTGTTACAGCTTTTGACCTAAAAATCAAGTCGGACTGATTTTGGGATTTCAACTCTTGAGCTTATGACCATGATCAGAAGAAAAATAAGCCTCCTGAGTCCTGAGACCATTGTTTAAAACCTCATTCAGTCATGTGGGAATTAAATTTATCAATACTATCATGAAGCTTGTGTGGTTTTTTTGGTAAGTATAGTCTTATTTCCTACTAAGTGTAAATTCCTACCAAGTATAAATTCTTACTACCTCTAGGATGTAGAGAACAAAACTGTTTTATGTACATGACTTTGCTCAGCAATTAACCAAACAAAACTGGCACTCATCTTCCAGGCTTCACAAACTGCGGAGTAATCTCATGAAGCTTGTGCTGTTTTGTACAGAACATTTTTTAAAAAAGGGAAAACGGTAAGGGCCTAATCTTTATCGATAGAAAATAGTAACTTACATGATTTGTACAAAACTATCATAATTTTTTTTATTTAGAGAAAACTACAATGAACTACTAAAACTGCAGAAAAATTTCATACACTAACGTATCGCTTGTTCTTTTAAACACTGGGTGAAGAGCTTTTAAATACCAAAAGCTATAACAAAATCAGGACCTCTTCCAGATTTACTAAATTTAACCGTAAGCAATCCAACCAATGGTAACCAATTACAATATGATTGAATAGTTCCATAAACCATAAATTTTCTTAAATTTTTTCCCCATAAACCATAATAAAAGTGGAAAGGAAATAAAATAGACTGAACCTGTGCGACTATCTAATGCACAGACATATTAGATGCTCCCACTCAAGCACCTCCTACAGAAACAATACTATGAATCATCAACTCTTCTCATATATGCAGAATTAATATTTTCCATTTAACAGTAAATCCAAATAATAATTCATCACCCTTATCCTGCACCTGAACCGGTGCCTTCTCTGCTCTCTCCAACCTCGATGATACATACTCGGCCACCAGAGGGTGCAAATTTGTGCTTCCCCTCAAAATTATTATTACACCCTCAAGAGATCCTCATACTTTCTTTACATCTCCTGCAATGACTACTGAAGGAAAGAACTTAGCGATCATCCCCGTTGAGGATTCATTATTGGAAAATTCAGTAAGCGAACATTTCGTTACTCCGGAATCAGGATCAAGAAGCAAACGTAGGTTACCAGATCACATTCGTGTTTATTACTAGTGAGAAAGCAAGGAGCACACGCAGGGCGCATAGACTGGGTAAAATTTATTGCTGTTTAATATTTACTTACTTATTTTTCCAGAATGTTTAATTTTAATTACTCATCCCATTACTCATCCCATTGATTGCTCTATTGAAAAAGATGATTACATAAACAGATGATGATTATTTGATTAGAGACTGAATATGAAGAAGACATGTTACTTTACCTTGGGAAATATACTTCATTTCTACAAACCACCATAGGTTTTTGGGATAAAGGAATAAACATTATTTGATTTCTTATTTTGATGGCAGTTTTACACTGATACAGAGATGAAAAAGCAGTATAGATCAATGATAGAAGTGCGTAGAGCCTTGGAGAAAGAAGAACAACAAGCAAAGTCCGTATCTGATACTGCAGTAAGTAATCATCTATTTAATTTACAGCGCATTATGTTGCTAAATTTTCTCTCTTTTTATTTCAATGAAATGTTTTGGGTAGCTTTGTTGCAGACAGCATCAGAAACAGTGGCAGCTGAAGATATTGAATTAAAGCCAAGGAACCTAACCTGGACGCTTTCTGGACCCGACAACAAGGAAGTTAATTGGCAGTTCAACAGAGGCACGAGGTCTTGATAGATTTCCATATCTATATGTTTTATGTATTAGACTCTTTAAATATGTTCATATTTATGATTCTGATAGTTATGTTTCGCATTTGTAGGATGAAGCGAAAGGGAACTCCCCGTGGGATTCATTTAGCTAAGGAGCTTTCTTAATAACAAGAAGAAAAAGATAGATTGTCAAGTTTTCGTTGAAGCATTGAATAGCTTTTTATGTCCTCGTTTGAAAAATTGAAATGATTGTTTCCTGTTATTGCAGTAATAAATGAACAAAATGTTTCATCCTTTGCCAGCATATTTTAATGCAGTCTAATATACTCTAATTTCTCAAAATTGGTCATCTATTAGTACAATTCAGTGAGTAACTTGTACGCATTCACTTTCAAGTGTGTTTTGTACGACAAATGAAAATGCAACGGTTTTTGTGTTTAATTCGTAGTTGAAAGAAAGCTACTTGAGTTAAACATGTTTAGACTCATGAATTATGACTGAAACAAAATAATCCTGTATTATGTCAACTTGTTCTGAATATTTAATCTCCATTTACTTAGATGCAGAATAAATACTTCCTATTTATCCCCTGAATAGGTTCCTTCTCTTCTCTCTCCAACTTCTGAATATAAGCTCAACCACCAAAGTGTGCAAACTTGTGCTATCCCTCAAAAGAACTATTGGCTCAACAGATCCTCGAAATTTCTTCAGCTTCTCCTCCTAACCCTGCAATGAGTTTTGAAAAAAGAAAGAGCTAGCAATGGTCGTCATTGAGGACTCATCGAAGAATTCAGTGGAATCAGGATCAAGAAGCATAAGTAGATTACCGGATCATTTTTGTGTTTACTACTCAGGGAGGAAGCAGGGACCAACTACTGGATGCGTAGACTGGGTAATTTTCTAATGTTAAATACTTGCTTATTTTGTTAGAATGTTGTTATTCATTTACTCGGGTACAGGGTCTAAACTCTATATAATAGTGGCCGATAATCCATCCATATTGGTGACAACGTATGATATTAATGATACATCAAATGTATGCCGTGTGCTTGGATCAATGCATAAATTCCTAAATTCACTGACTCACTGTTAGACATTAATTCTTTTTTGGTGCACCGTAAATGCATGAACAATCATCATTGAGAATTATAATGTTTGTACTATTTAATACTCTAAGGCATATAGTTTAAAAAGAGAGATGCGTCTCCTAACTGAAATTCACAAGAAAGACTTTATATTTATGTCCTGTAGTGCCAACATAGTATAAGAATTATAGTATAACCATATTGTTCAAAATGGACTTTAAATCATATAATCCATGAAAATTTTATGTAATAAATAAATAAATAAATAAATAAATAAATAAATAAATAAATAAATAAATAATTTTTGATTAATGAGCTTATATTTTATTCTGGCTGCCGTTCTATATTGATGAAGAAATTGGTAAGAGATACAGATCGAGAAAAGCAGTGTTTCAAGCATCTGACACAAAAGAACAGACCTCAAATTGAGCCTGTAACTGATACTCCTGTAAGTTCATGGCATTTTCATAATTTAGATATTGTAACATATATCTCCCTATATATTTTTTTAATTTATATCTGTGTAATTATATTTTTACTAATTTAAGAACATGTTTGCTAAAGTCCCATGGCGCAGCAACCATCTGAGGCAACAAAAGCTGAAGTGAGAGAATGGAAGCCTAAGAGCGTGATGTAACAAAACCTGACAGCGATGAGGGAGCCATCCCTTTTGTTGATGGAGTGGAGGTGGCTAAAGAAATTCGTCGAGTTTGGGCTGAGGATTTTAAGAAACAACTAAATAAAATACTTTTAGTTTATGGTATTTTTTATATTCACCACATTTAATCTTTCTGATTCTAATAGTTTGTCGCATTTTTTTTTTCCTTTTTTAGGAGGAAGTGCATGAGCTAAAGAGAAAAAAACCCTTGAGATAGAAGTATAGATTTGTAGAGAGAGAGAGAGAGAGAGAGAGAGAGAGAGAGAGAGAGAGAGAGACTATTGAACTTAGTTTCTCTGAGATGAAATTGATGCCTTTATCTAATTTGTCGCGCATTATTATCTATTTTAATGAAACATGTTGTAATTTTCCAACACTTACTTTTATGAACCAGTCTTTCCGAAATTTCTCTTCTGTTTGCTGTTAGTAATTAGTACTGCTGAGTTGCTCAAACTGAACATTGTCTCTGATCAATGTAACTTAACTTTTACTGCCTCATTAATTTCAACTCCCAAACAATAATGCACAGAGGAAAATTTACGTACGCTTTTAACTCCTAACGCCTAATAGGATAATATCACACATGTCAGAAATAATAAAAACCTTGTTAAGCTAATTAGGTATATTTGGCAACATATATTTTTCACGAATATGAAGAAGAGAAAACACTGAAACAATTTGTAAATAATGGTTATCATCAGAGATAACCTGATTGACAAATCATCACATAATCTAGCTCAAAACCCCCATACATTCAGGAAGGAACATGACTAAACAAAACTCCATAGTTGCTCGTCTCTGAGCAGAAAGTTGCCAAGATATCCATATTAATGCTGCAGTATACTGTAGCTAATGATCTCAATGAAGGAACAAACTCGAGGTTCCACAAAACAATAAACTTTCTATTAGACACAAAATAGTGTATAGTAAAACAAAGATTCATGTGTCACTCTGATCCACACTTATACTATGGAGTATATAGCAGGCATACCCCCCATCAAATTGCAGATAAATTCCTATGTTTCTATTGATGAAGATAGACCCCCATGTATCCTCAACTCAGTTCCACTTTAAGATCGGGCTTCATAAACTGAAACATATGAGCTCATAAACTGCCTTACTTACCATAAACTTGCATAGAGGCCCTTATATATAATTAATTTAGAAGGGACAACTAACAGAGTTAATAATCCAGAGAGTCTATCTGCAATGATACAAGTAGAGGAGGTCTATGCGAAATTTGGCGAGGGTACAGGGAGTCTATGCGCAATTAACCCATATTCAACATAACAACACGTCATTGACGACACATATATCCATATGTTATTTGCCTAAGCATTTTCCTTTGCTTCTTACCTTAGAGTTCTTCTGGTTATCTACTCTACCTTTCTTCAAAATATTAGCTAATTTTTTAAAATGTAAGGTAGGTTCTAAGCTAGATAGCTTCAGAAGAGCACTTTGGACAGAGTCAAGTTCAGAGCATATGTTGAGCATGTATGTCCATCTATACGCCTCTCTAGAATACACTAAACCGAACCAGAATGAGTCTAATTAGACAGAACTGAAATTGATCACTATTTAGTTTACATTGTATTTATTAATCAATAAACAGATTGAATGCATAGAATTAACTATCCAAATTAAACAAGCACAATGAATCTAGCCAATTATACATAGATCAAGTTAGCAATGAATGTACATCAAATATTGTCAACTAAATCTATCCTCTCTTGTTATATTCATGTGTTTCCTATATTAATTTGATAAATCCAAATTAAGCTGGTTCATGTCTGCATTTATTTGTTGAATGCATCTGTTGCATTCTTTGACCTTGTGAGATTTTATAAAAAGCAACTATTTATGATATATTCATATATCTTCCCTTCTTTAAATTTATACTGTAAAGATTCAGTTAAAATTTAGTCTAAGATATGCTGTTTCTCTAAGCCTCTACGTATACAATCGCCATCAAACACTGAGTACTCACATTATCTCATTAAAAATTCAGCTACGCAGGTCATAATCTATTTTCTGTGTATCCCATCTAATCCAGAATATTTTTTTTTTAGAAATTATGAACAGCAGCAGCAGCCGAAGGAAGCTGGCAATCCTGGCAGAGAACAGGATTGCTGCTCGCTGTACAGTGAGAGAAACTGGAGCAACAGCAGGGAGAAAAGACTGGGTAAGTAACTGCAAATTGTTGAATTATATTTCAAGTTTAGATAAATTACAGAAACCCCACCATAAAGTTTGCAGGCCATTCCGTTTCAATTTCTAAAGAAATTAGCCTGATGGGGAAAAAAAAGACCATAGGATATCCGTATATATATATTCTTCTTATATACTGTTATTTGAGTAACCGTGGCAAATTTACCTTTATATTATATATTATTATCATATTGAAATTTGATGATTGCATCAAAAGAATCGAAGTTTACTTGATTAGAAATTGAAAACGGAAAAGTAAACTGTTCATTTTAAAAGCTCAGGAGGATTTCTTTCATTCTCGCAACTCATCTTTTCTTCTTCTTCTTCTTCTTGTTCTTCTTTTTTGGTGAAAAGAACAAATTTTTCTGAACTATTTTGGTGGCAGTGTTACATTGATACCAAGACGAAGAAGCGCTACAGATCATGCATAGAAGTGCTCAGAGCCTTGGAGGAAGAACTACAACAAGAAAAGTCCATATCTGATGCTGCGGTAAGTCATTATATATTTCATTTACAACTAGCATTTTCATTTTTCCATGATTCATTTTCTGTGTCACACTTTGATAATTATAGAGACCTGTATACATCGTCTAATACCTATCATACTATCACTTTTATTTTACATATTCTTAATTTAGTTTACATTTACATATTAGTTAGGTAAATAATTTAAATAAAAACATATCATTAATAATATTAATTAGCTAATTAGATAAGCGAATTAGATATTTTTGTAGTAAATATAAAATATAACTTTTAACCAACAAATTTATTTGATTTATTATGCCCATCAATTTCCCGTTACAACATGTTACAATTTTACTATATTAACATGAAAGATTAGTATTTAAACATAAAATAAATTCAAAAAGGAAAAAAGAAAAGAAAAAGAAAATGCTTACCTATTGAGCATTCATATCAAGAGAATAGCTCTCAATCTGTAATAACAAAACACATTCTCAATTCTAAAAATAGAAAAATAATAATTATAACTTGAACAAATAGATGTTCTCATTAGGTAGACATTAACTAAGAATTCAAAATAAAAATTAGAGAAGAATAAATTAATAGAGATGAACCTAATTAATTAAAATTGATGAGAAAAGTTTCTTTTTTGAAACATTCTATTCTAACAGTGCAATAACATTGGATAGTAGTTAATCTAAGTAAACTTAAAAGAAATTAGATTTTTAAATAAAATAAATAAAAAAATCGTATGTAAATAGTTATCAAATTAAAGAGCGATATAAATCTCTAATATTTTATCCACTTTATCATGCCTGTCAATTTCTTGTTAGAACTTGCTATAATTTTACTCAATTAAAATACAAGATTTTTATTCCAGCATAAAATCTTCAAAAAAGAAGTTGAGAACGTGTGAACGTGGGGGCCACCACAACCACGAGCGCGGAGAGGAAAGAGACAACGTGATTTTGTTCCACTTCATACTAGATCTTTTGGGCTGGGGCACTTCGCCGAGGTGGAGAATTGTTGGGAGGCGCGTGTGGGGGCCACGATTTTTGGCGTGAAAGAAGTTGAGAACGTGTGAACGTGGAGGCCACCACAACCACGAGCGCGGAGCTGCTCGCCCAAGGCCCATGCGTGGTGCAGCCCACCAAAATCTTCGTGCTTTCCTATAAAAACTGAAGCTAAGTTTTTTTAGGGTCGCGTACAGGTGCAAGGAGAAAAGTCGGGTGAAGGTGATTTTTCGGCTGAAGAAGAGAATTCGCAGAGGCTTTTCGGCGGGATTTTGAGCAGCCCTTTTTGAGGGTTTTGAGCATCCATTGGTGGAGAATTTTGTGTGAGATTTGAGAGTTCGTTTGAGGGTTTAAGTTGTGTGATTATAAACCCTATTTATATTCTCTCTCTCTAATAGTAGATCTCCCTCCTCCTTACCCCGTGGACGTAGGCAATTTGCCGAATCACGTAAAATTCATTTGTCTTGCTATTTGTGTGATTTGTAATAATTTATTTAGGTTCCCTCGACAGGTCAGTCCTAGAACTGATGAGAGGAAGAGTTAATATCCCACTTTGGTTAGATATTTTGCTTTTGGTTCCTGTTTCCTTGGTGAAATGGGAATTCCTATTGCGATCTTACTCTCTTGTTGCGCCGAGGTGCTACCGATGTGCTGTCGAAATTTTCGCTACACACAACATGTTCAATTCGATGCATTTACTAAAGGAACAATATGAGAACATATAAACATAATTTTTTTAGAAATTATGAACACCAACAGCAGCCGAAGGAAGCTGGCAATCCTGGCAGACAACAAGATTGTTGCTCGCTATACAGTGAGAGAAACTGGAGCAACAGCAGGGAGAAAAGATCCGAAGTCTCAATGGTGGAGCAAGAAATCAATTCTTTAGCGGCTAGAGACAATTGAATTCTGTTGATATGTTCTCATATTATTCCTTTAGTAAATGCATCAAATTGAACGTGTTGTGCGTAGCCAAAATTTCGGCAGCACCTCGATGTAACAAGAGAGTAAGATCACAATAGGAATTCCCGTTTCACTAAGAAAACAAGAATCAAAAGTAAAATATCTCAACAAAGTAGGATATCAGCTCTTCCTCTCATCAGTTGTAGGATTGACCCGTCGAGGGAACCTAAATAAGCTATTACAAATCACACAAACAGCGAGACAAATGAATTTTACGTGGTTCGACAAATTATCTACGTCCATGGGGCAAGGAGGAGGGAGATCTACTATTAGAGAGAGAATACAAATAAGGCTTATAATCACACAACTTAAACCCTCAAACAAACTCTTAAATCTCACACAAAATTCTCCATCAACGGATGCTCAAAACCCTCAAAAGGGGCTGCTCAAAATTCCACCGAAAAGCCTCTGCGAATTTCTCTTCTTCAGCCAAAAAATCACTTTTAGCCGACTTTTCTCCTTGCACCTGCATGCCACCCTAAAAAAACTTAGCTTCGGTTTTTATAGGAAAGCACAGAGATTTGGGTGGGCCGCACCATGCGTGGGCCTTAGGCGAGCAGCTCCGCGCTCGTGGTTGTGGTGGCCCCCATGTTCACACGGTCTTAACTTTTTCTACACCAAAAACCGTGGCCCCCACACGCGCCTCCCAACAATTCTCCACCTCGGTGAAGTGCCTCAGCCCAAAAGATCTAATACAAAGTGGAACAAAATCACATATAAATATCGCACAACTGTACTTGTATCCTCATCGTCGTCGTCGTGCTTGCTTGGCGTCACCTCAGTTGACACCCTAATGGATATTATACTATCTGGACAATGTGGAGCTGCATCGATCTCCACCACCTACGATATCTCCTCTGTCGGGTCTCTCTTCACCCGATGAGAGCTGAGAAGCTTCAAGATAGAAGCCTCATCGAATGTGACATCTCTACTCAGCACAATCTTCTTATCAACTGGATCCCATAGCTTGTATCCCTTAACACCACGCTTGAATCCTACAAATATGATATTCCTAGCTCGAGGTTCTAATTTATCTGTTCTCACATGATAAAATGCAGAGCACCCGAATACCTTGAGCTGGTCATAGTCGTGTGCTGGCTCTCCCGACCACTTCTCCATAGGGGTTTTGCCCTCAATCGCAGATGAAGGTAGCCTGTTAATGAGATGACTCACATATGAAAGTGCCTCAGCCCAAAAGATCTTCTCCAAATGACTCTGCGATAATAAACATCAGACATTCTCTAGCAAAGACCGATTTAACCTCTCTGTCACCCCATTCTTCTGCGGTGTATAAATAACCGTGAAGTATCTTTCTATGCCCTCATCTCGACATAGCTGCAGAAAAAGGTTTGATGTGTACTCACCGTCATTATCGGATCGTAACGTCTTGATCTTTCTTCCAGTCTGCAGTTCCAACCTCTTCTTCCACTCCACAAATATATCTAGGACTTCACTCTTCTTTGCCATGGTGTACATCCAATATCGTCTAGAATAGTCATCAACGAACACGACGAATCAATGTCGACCACCAAGTGATGCAGTCTTGGTGGGACCCCAAACGTCTGTGTGCAGTAGTCCAGGATGCCCTTTGTCCTATTAATAGTAGTTTTGAACTTTACCTTCGTCTTCTTGCCAAGTATACAGTGCTCACAGAACTCAATCTTCACACTCTTGGCTCCCTTTAATAGTCTCTGCTTGCACAGCGCCTACAGTGATTTCTCACCTGTGTGCCCCAATCTGTAATGCCAAAGTCTACTCATGTCCGTCTCTAAAATAACTGAAGCAACCTGGCCAATCTCGGTGCTCCCTTTCAGATAGTATACTTTTTGACTACAGACTTTCTTCATCACCATCAAAGATCCCTTAGTAACCTTTGCTATAGCGTCGTCAAAGGTCACATTGAATCCTTTTGCCTCCAAAGCTCCAACAGAAATAAGATTCTTCTTCAGCTAAGGAACAAATCTCACATCTTTCAATTCATAAACTACTCTACCGTGCATCTAAATCCTCACGGTACCTATTCTATAAATATCATAGGATTGATCATTTCTCATGACAACAACACCCCATCGAGTCTCTCAAATGATGTAAACCAATCTCGCCTAGGGGTCACATGATAAGTAGCGCTAGAATCAAGTATCCAATCCGATGCATCCAAATGGTTCACTTTTGGAGTAATCAATAGAGAAAAGCTTGAATCATCAGAATCATCGCCTTTCGCAACATTCACCCCATTAGCCTTCGGGCCCTTCTTCTTACTATTCTCCTTCTCCTTGAGCTTCGGGCACTCTCTCTTCCAATGTCCCTGCTCCTTATAGAATGCACATTGGTTCTTTACTAATTGGTGGTAGCTTCTTGACTTTGACCTCCCTCTATTACCACATTTCGGATATGGGTTTCTACTTCTCATCGACAAGACCTCGCCTGAAGTATTAGCACGGGAAGTCTCCTTGTTCTTCCTCCTCAAATTAGAATTTGTCAATGCATTAGTAACTTCACTATAGCTGATAGAAGTTCTCCCGTTCAACAAAGTAAGCACAAAGGTGTCATACTCATCATCCGGTAAGGAGCCCACTAAGATAATAGCCTTGTACTCATCCAAAATCTTCTCATCAACATTCGCCAAGTCCGACAACAACTTTGTATAGTTGTTCACATGAGTCGCTAGCGATGTGCCTCTGGACATCTGGATTCTGAATAGCTTACGCAGCAAATGTAACCTGTTCTCAACACTCTTCGTAAGGTACTTATTGTTGAGAATTTACCACATCTTCATCACAGACATCACCCCGATCACATCATACTTTAGCTCCTGTTCTAAACAAGACCTGATTACCCCACAAACGTTCCTATTCATCTTTTCCCATATCGTCTCTTCATATTTTGGTGGTCTCTCGTGGACCATGATTGTCTCCTCTAAGTTCTGAGCATTGAGCGCATCCTGTACGTCACTCATCCACAAACCAAAGTTAATTTTACCGTCATACTTCACCACACTAATTTTGGTGTTCTGAAAATCAACTTGAATTATACTCACCATCGACTTGCTGCTTTCACCTTCTTCTCCCATTGTAAATTAACTTCAAGTTGTAGAGAAAGAATCAAACTTTGATAAAAATTAAGAATTACTCAACTTAACCCTAGATCAGATTCCAAATAGATATTCTGTCCACACGAGGAAAGCAGAATCTCTAACGGCAACTCCTAATGCTATCTCCACCGAAGTCTAGAACTCCAAGAACCAAGTTTCACACAAGAATCTTCATCCACCTAATTCCAAAACTCTAGATCTGAAATCTGGGCTCTGATACCACTTGTTGTGCGCAGCGAAAATTTCAGCAGTACCTCGGCAGCACCTCGACGCAACAAGAGAGTAAGATCACAATAGGAATTCTCGTTTCACCAAGGAAACAAGAACCAAAAGTAAAATATATCAACAAAGTGAGATATTAGCTCTTTCTCTCATCAGTTCTAGGACTGACTTGTCGAGGGAACCTAAATAAGCTATTACAAATCACACAAACAGCAAGACAAACGAATTTTACGTGGTTCGACAAATTGCCTACGTCCACGGGGCAAAGAGGGGGAGATTTACTATTAGAGAGAATACAAATAGTGTTTACAATCACACAACTTAAACCCTCAAACAATCACACAACTTAAACCCTCAAACAAACTCTCAAATCTCACACAAAATTCTCCACCAATGGTTGCTTAAAACCCTCAAAAGGGGTTGCTCAAAATCCTGCCGAAAAGCCTCTGCGAATTTCTCTTCTTCAGCCGAAAAATCACCTTCAGCCGACTTTTCTCCTTGCACCTGCACGCCACCCTAAAAAAACTTAGCTTCGGTTTTTATAGGAAAGCACGGAGATTTGGATGGGCCGCACCACGCATGGGCCTTGGGTGAACAGCTTCGCGCTCGTGGTTGTGGTGGCTCCCACGTTCACACGTTCTCAACTTCTTCCACACCAAAATCGTGACCCCCACACGCGCCTCCCAACAGAACATGGGTAGTATTGTGCTTTCAATTTCTGTTTAACAGAGTTTTTAACCGAGATTTATGATAGGGCAAAATTTACAAACAAAGGGTACAGGGACTACGTTGAGAAAGAATAAAGTGGAGGGACCAATTTAGGTACGAGGCCCTAGTGTGGGGACCAAATTAGCCTTTCAGAGCCAATACGTTACGATGTTATTTTTTCCTGTATTTATATATATACCAATGAATGTTTTGGATAAATTTGTCGCAGGCAACATCAGAAACAATGACAGCTGAAGCTAGAGAAGTTGAGCCAAAGAACTCAACTTGGATGTTTTCTGGGCCTGATAGCAATGAGCTGTTCTTCCAAGGGACAAGGTCCATGTAGGAATTTTTTATTTTCCCTAAATGTTTATATATATATATATATATATATATATATATATATATATATATAT
>BQKN01056680.1:48027-67987 GCA_022839385.1 Asparagus kiusianus
GGGGGGGGGGTAAAAAAGCTCTAGAACCAGATTGAAATCAACAACCCTCATTTGAATGAATCCAACAATAAAATGTAATTACATTATATCTTCTTATGAGAAAATAAATGACATTCGGTTATGAGAAATAGACATGAGGGTTGATGTCTGATATCGAACAGTCAAATAAAAGGAGTGATTAAGTTAACGGAAATCCTCTAACACTCCGAATGTCTGGTTCTGGAGTAAACTGCTCCTCCCTGCACAAGTAGCAAATCGTAAGAGGACAGGGTTAGGTTGGGTTCCCCGGTTGTTCCTCCGACGATCAAGTTAGTGATTTGCTTGAGTAAAGAAGTAAAATGAACTGCAGTAGCTCTCAAGCACAGTAGAGAGAGGTAAAAATCTTACCCTATTGTTGAAAATAGTACCCCTATTTATAGTGATGGTAGAAGGATAGAATGTTAACTTCGGCTGAGTATGGGATGACGGTCACGTCAGCCTTTCCTTTACAGGTGTCGGCCGACGAGTGGAGGAGATGTCACTTTGGCATTTAATGCGAAGTGATTGGGGGTATGCGGTGCTGACGTAGTCCGATGTGTCATAAAGATTATTGGGGCAGAGGAATGATGGGGCCCATAATGCATGTAATGGCATTTATTGCGAAGTTATTGGTCGCTAGTGCACGGGAGGTAGCTCGAGGCATTTCGTCGCCTTTCTACTCGTCCGGTGGTCGAGAAGTACCATCTTTTAAGTCGCCTTCGTAAGGTGTCGGCCGATTAGTCGGTCGAGTGGAGTGATTAAGCAGTCGACTCAACTAGGAGTCGACACTTAACGCCTTTCGAGTCGTCCTCGTAAGATATTGGCATAATGTCGAGTCGACCGAATTTGGCCTTACGTTATCTTGAAGCGCCGACTCGATTACGCGTAACGTGGGACACTTGTCCGCCATTAATTGGAGATTATCTTTCATCACTAAAATACGGCTATAACAACGAGCAAAGGGAAATTAAAATTTTCAGCCAAATTTGTATCTTCCTCTAAAAGTGTACAACACAATCATGACCAACCCCTTAACACATGTATCCCAGCAGAGTGGTATAAGCCATTCACGGGCACGATGAGAAAGACAACCTGCCCCCACCGCTGGGATCTGTATTCATGCGCATGCATCAAATAACTTAGACAGTACCTATTCCACTTTGTTTGCCACCTGAAAAAATCACAACTGCTTCCGTATATCCTTTCTGAGTGTATTTCTTCAACTTTTAAGTGATGCTGTTTGTTAACAAGAACAAAGAGTGGAGGATAACATCGTATCCACCTCTTACTTATTTATGTCGACATGTTTTGTTATCATGGAGACATGTTTCTCTTTTCGTACGTTCTCTTTTCTTTCTAATTTTCACCATCGGGAAGAAAATTTAAGATCGAAAAATCTACTGCCGCAGGAAATTCACCCATCTCATAATATCAGCACAGTCAGTTAAATCTTCTGTATAATTCAGTACTAGCGACGGAAGCTAGCAGTAAATAATTAGAATTAAAACAACTAAAATTATAAATGAAGCCTCGTCTTTTGTAGATTGTAATCTCCAGCCATATCCTTTGTTGAAAACCTAGTGTGTAAAACCATACTTTTTCCTTTTTTTTTTTCCAAGCAAAACTTTTTCCACAGTGAAAGCAAATCATACAAGCAACCACAAAAGGGCTACAAAGATCTCGTTTCGGATCTAACATGATTAACGCCCAACTCACTCTCATTTCAACATAATACCCTCCAATACACCAAGGTAAATCATACATATATGCAGATTTTCATAAACCCGCATCCCTCATAGGGCGCTACATCAAGCAAAGCAAACATGCAAACTTGCCTATTCATCAAAATAAGTAAAAACTAGAAAAAGAAACATCAAAGATGACCCCCACATGGTAGAGGATTTATAACACCCCTTTGCTCCGGGTAAGGACCTACAACTGCCAAAGGTTCATGGTTGCCCTACATCATATAACCGGATTCACCTCCTCCATTGCCCGGCCATTACAGCCGATGATCAGGTGAAATCCATAAGTGGAGATTTCAGAGAGAACGTCAATGGATGAAGAGACTTAAAGGGTCTATATAGTTGTTGATACAGGGCACAGGGCATATGATTCAGCTTTAGAATTGGGACGGCATATGCTTTGCATATGCCCGGCATATACTTTGCATATGTCCTTTGTAGCCTCTCCTTTTCAGCTCACTTTCAGTTTTGCTCTCATCTTTTTCAAATCCATGAGCTTGTTGTGGAGTCTACCTAAAAGCCTTTCTCCCACTTTTTCCACATAAAATAAAGTTTAATGATGTACAACTTTTGAAAAGCCTATAGAGAGAGTTAGCAAGTCAAGAATCAAGGTACAGTGTTAACACCCTTTTGCTACATATATTAATGTTGAGTCAGCAATAATACACTCTAGCGTAGCTGAGAAGCCAAGACAAGTATTGGAATTAAAATACGAGCGAAGAGCGAGGCATATTTTACTATATCCACTTGATTAGAGGACTATATTGTGAGGTAACAAAGCACTGTTTGCAAAAGCCAAACGAGCTAGTAATACTGTTGACTTTGTATATAATAACCATACACTCAATCAGATACGAGCACACAAAATACCACATAAAAGCACCTGAGAACTCAACCGCTTCAGCTTTCTCGTCATTATCCTACCTCCTCAGGCTCTCCACTATGTAGGTTGCATAGAGGTCCCTGATTATGAAATAAAAACAGCGATAACAGTCAGCTTGACAAATAGAAGGAAATCACTGAAAAATAGAAAAGAAGAGACTGAAAGGTAGGGAATGCACAGGTCATCCATCTACAATAAAATGGAAATAGCAGACAACATGATATAATACAATATTTGACATTACTGCCAGTGAACAAGTGGAAGATCATGTTCCAGCATGCTAAACTATCTAGGCTGCACGTTTGGCAACCAGAAAGTAAATAGAAAGTACGAAGTGAAGAGAAAGTGCCTTCTTAGGAAAGTATTTTCGTGTCACTTTCTACTTGTAAATTTTGTTTGGCAAGCTGAAAGTTGAAATGTGAAAAGTTGAGGTGGCAGCTGAAGTGGGCATCCAATTTTTCATATTTTATAAAATATAAAATTTATTTTGTATTTCTTAATTTATTAAGACTAGCCATTGAGACTTGTGAGAGGGCAAATTTAATGTTTCCTGATAATTATTTTGAATCATTCCACAACATCTTTTTGAATAATCAATCTTTATTCATCATACTACTGTTATATGATAGGTAATCAAAGGGATATGCAAGCATTTTTTCACTTTTCACTAAAATTACCCACCAATCTCTACAAACCCATGATTTCCTCCGGCAGATATAGCCAAATCATCATACTCCTTTTAAAAGCACGAGTTCGGGAAAAAACCTTTTCATGATCAATATCACCCTTCACTATTTTAAATACTTCATTAATATCTTAATCTACCCTAATTATAATTATATCATATCCTAATCCTACGTGAACTAGCTATAGCTCAACAATTTAAAAAAATAATATTAATAAAATATATAAAACAACTTTATGCTATTACTTTGTTAAGATAAAGAAATTATACGTAGCTAATATACTTTAATACATGAAATATTGCAAAAAACCTAAAAAGTTTTAAAATTGCACAAAATACCCTGAAAATTTTAAAATTATAAAAAACATCCTGACGTTTCAAAACTTAAAACAACATTAATCAAGAAATTAACAACAATCTACGAAGAATTTAAAATTTGCAGTTAATACTTGAATGGTCTTAAAATTTACAGAAACACCCTCAAAAGTTTAAATTACAAATAAGAACCCTAAAATTCTAAAATTATAAAACTTTCAAAACAACATAAATGAATTCAAGGGATTACCATGATGCACCTAAAATTTTTTAACATTTTAAACTTAGAACAACAAACATAAGATTAAGAAATTAACAGTAGCCTCTGAAGAATTTAAAATTTTTAATTAACACCATCAATGTCTCAAAAATTATAGAAACACCCTTAAAAGTTCAAATTATAAAAAAGCACCATAAATTCTAAAATTTTAAAATTTACAAACAACAAAAGATGAATTCAAGATATTACATTCATGCACCTAAAATTTTAAAATCTACCAAAATTAACCTTAAAGTTACAAAAATTACAACAACAAAATCCTGTTAAATTTTTAAAATAGCAAAAACTCTAAAATTTCAAAATTTATAACAAGTACACATTACATCTGGAAATTATTGGCAAATCGCTGATATTTGAGTTTTTCAAAAATTAATCTACAATTTTAGGGTTTACTATCCCTTTTTAGGATCTAAAAGTAATCTAAGTTGATGTTGCTAAACAAAAGCAAGAATTGATTAAAAATAATCGGTGAAGGAATAAAAATTTAAAAAATATATGATAGCTTTAAAATTATTATCACTACATAAATCAAAGTAACTGCATGTAATTTTACTAATAAGTTAAGAGCAGCAAAAATACATTAGTAACATTAATTGACAGATGTTTAAATTCATAAAAATAATAAAAGATTATAATATAATAGCTTAGCATCGATTGATTATAATTTAGAAACATTAATCTCCGATGTTAATAATATTTATAGGGTATAATAATGCAAGGAATTACATATGGAGAAATTATCAAAATGTTCAGATATATCATTCAAAAGAATCAAGCTATTTCCATTGCAAATGAGAAAGTGACAGAAATAAATAAAAAAACACCAACTGCGTTCCATTGAAAAATAATTTAACAACTTTATCTCAATCAAGGAAGAATTCTCCATGAAAGATACAAGAAAAATTAGTAAGTAATCATAAATTTCATACTTTGTTCTTCAAATACTAAAGAAATTAAATATTAATATTGTAATCTAAGGCAAATTTGTAAAGAAAAATACAGGTATTTAGTTCAGATCTTTGTGAAAATAACAGGGATAGAGCAAATGTAACATTATTAATACAATAGAAACTCTTATGAGAAGAATTCATTGTAGAGGTATTTACGTAATAAATTAGGAACACAAATAATTAAATATATAGGAAATTAAATTTATTCTCATTGAAATAGAAAAAAAATCGAAGTCTGCATTTCAAGAAATTTGGGTTGAATATTAGAAATACATTAGACTTCTTTGTGAAGTTAAACAAGAAGATAAAAGAATAACGAGCCTAGGAAAGATAATAGCGCAAAGAATACAACTCTAGCCTAATGTCACAATCGACGTAGATGATGAAAACACTATTCTAGAATTGTCCAGGAAAAAGATAAAGGTAAAAAAGGATTAATCTTAGCTTAATAAACAAATAAAATAGAAGGAATAAAAGATAATATTTTCTGAATGTTTTATAGAATAGTTTAATTGTTTTGAATGAAATTAGGAATCTTTAGAAGGAAGTTTTATAAACTTTTTCAGTACTTTCATATGCTTATGTGGATATTTTTTCATATAAAAATATACTAGAGTTAGCAGAAGAAAGGGTAAAGGCTTGTGCTTGGTTGCCGGAAGATGGTGATAAGAACAAAAAAGGAAAGGAAAAAAAAGGAACATATAAAATATATTCTCTCCTCAAAAGTTCATATTTCATCCACTTTCTCCAAAAAAAATGAGAAAGTGAAAGAGGCTAAAAAGCTGACATGGCAACCAACACTTTCTAACCACTTTCCATGTACCAAACAAGAAAATAAAAAAGGAAAGTGAAGCCAGTTTCCAATTTTTGATTAACTTTCCATTTAGGGGTTGTTTGCTTCAAGCTGGAAACACCAAAAACCACGGAAACGCCTAATACATCAAGAAAATGCTCAGATTTCCCTAGAAGCTTTCCTATTACTTAGTTTGGCTAAGCTTTGAAAGTGATGTTTGGGTTAAAATGTCATCATTCGTTGTGATTTTGAGGAAACCCAATTCTGACCTTTTAGCTTGGAAATGGGTGGAAAGATAGTATTTGGGCAATAAAAAATTGGGTGGAGAGCTATTGTTTAGCTTTCATCACTTATGGTTACCTATTTTTTGGTTACCAACAAACAGTGGATTCTATAACAAACAATTTTTCTCCAGGTTTTAAGGGTGAAACAAACAAAAAATATCATATTCTGGGAAATACTTAGGAACTCATGGAAATGCATCTCTAAGCCCGGAAATTATTTCCTACTATTTCAAGAAAATAACCAAACAGACCCTTACTTTCCGGTTACCAAACACGTTAAGGAAATAAACATGCAGAATCTCAACAAGGCTTTTCAA
Source organism: Asparagus kiusianus (assembly GCA_022839385.1). Lineage (NCBI taxonomy): Eukaryota > Viridiplantae > Streptophyta > Magnoliopsida > Asparagales > Asparagaceae > Asparagus > Asparagus kiusianus. Next base: position 54,298 of record BQKN01056680.1, read on the forward strand.
TAAACATGTTCTGGGCCAAGGGCCATGATCGAACTAGTGGGAGCAACGTGTGAGTGTAAATGCTTTAAAAGAGAAACATGATATTACCCATACAATCTACAGAAGTTATGCAAAAAGACAGGATCACTTACATGGAGTGTTGTATAGCTTCATAAGCTGAAGCAGCAGGTAAGAAATCATTCACGGCAACCTCCTTGTTTTCATTTTTCTTATCTAATTTCGAGCACTTAAGGACAAGCAGAATAAAGACACTGAAAAGCCCAAACAGCTTACAAAAAATATGCAACCTTGGGGTAACAATTTACTACAAAAAAGCTGAAAGGTCAAGAACTAAATTAGAGATCTAAGTCTGACCCGTTATCAAGATTCCAAGGGCTGAATTATCCAAACCAACTTTATGTAAGAAGACAATGACTGTCAAACGCAAAGATATGATCTGGCTGTTTGAGGACCTTGTAATAGAAGGGTATATAAACAATTAAGCATACGGTGAAAATCCTAGGTATCAAAATCAATTCTTGTGAAACTGACTGTTAATATTGCTTTGCTTTTAGCATATCTGGAACTGTCAAAAAATCAAAACAGAAATAAAAAGTTACGCTTCGTAAGCATGAAAATACAGTCTAAATGCTTGCTCATATAAGGATACAGTCTTCAAAAAAGCGCCTAATTTCAGCTAAACGATGAGGTGGGAGTTCCTTGATATCAGTGAAGTGCCTATATTCAGGATCATCCGCACAGACAGCAATAATCTTATCGTCTTTCTCACCCTACACCAACAATAAGCAGAATAAAACCTTTGCCCAAACAAAAAATCCATTATAGGCATTACAGCAAAAATCTTCCACTTTCGATGGGGAAAAATCAGCATTATAATTTCTCATAATAGCAGGGGGGGAATATACCTGATCAATCATAGGCATGAGACCTATAGCTTTAGCGCGAAGAAAACATCCAGGCAGAATTGGCTCCTGTTAAAATTAACAACAGAGAGAACCATTATACAAGTCCTAATTGAAGTCAAAGATTTGCAAATAAGAAGAGATGATGTGACGCCAGCTGAGCCTATTTTGTGAGTGCATAATTTCTCATCAATAAAAGCAAACTGCATCAGAATGTTAAATAGGTGGACACCTGCATGAGAACTAACACATCCATAGGATCACTATCCTCGCAAAGAGTGCGTGGGATGAAACCATAATTGTGGGGGTACACCACTGACGAGTAAAGCACCCGATCCACCTACAGACATATACACAGCGACTATGTAAACTGCTCAAACAGATTTAAATCAACACCAAAAGAAGTTTCCAAGTGTACCTTTATAAGCCCAGTCTTCTTGTCAAGTTCATATTTGACCTTGCTTCCTCTTCCAATTTCCACCACCTACAGGTATTATAGAAGGTATTTGCAAATGTTACTTTGTTCAGCTTATTCTGACATGACCCGAGCATGATAAGAATTATTGTTATGATCACTCAAATTGCAAAGAACAAAGAAAAACGGATCCTGACTTCTGTTGGAAACAGTCAGTTGACATCTGAGGCACTCACTGGCGCATGATAGACTGCCAGAAAAATAAAAGAAAATGGGGGAGTGGAAAAGTTGTGATGCTTAGTAGAGTTAGAATATGGGAGAACTTAGAAAAACACAGGCACCAATTCTAAAAAAAAGGTTGAAAATCTCATATATCCTGGGGTGAAAATAATGGTGCATTTTGCAAAATCACAGTTTCTCAGCATAAAAAAGTTTAATTCACTCTGAAGTTTGAAGTGATCTTAAGTCAGAGTCATTGTTATTCAGCAGGTAACCAATATGACACGAATTCTTTCATCTGCTTTTCATATAAATTGATGTGAGTATGAACATATAAGCACAATAGTAAATTTCATTTTTACCTAAATTTGCTGCAAGCTGATATTAAAAATCGATCTTGGTTGACACCACAAAAATAGTATAGACAATTATGTTTTTTTATACTGTTATTACTCAAAAAACAATGAGTCAGCATATACATATAAATGATACTAAGATACAAATAGTTATCCTGTAGAATGCACAGTTATGTAGATATTTTAACAATTTTATTTGCATATTCAAATGTGAATTCAGGTATCATACAAGATGTGTAACACTTTCATTTGGACATGCAATGTCATATTCATATCAAGCCAAATAACCATATAAAAAGGTTCAACAAAATTAGTTACAGCTACTTGTATAAAAATAAAGAATTTGGTTCCTTACACAATTGAAAATGAGGGGTGCTCCAGGACCTGCATTAATAATTAAATAACAAAATAAGAAAACAATAAAAGGGGGAAGCAGTAGGCTTCATGTCACCCTATAATCTGATATTGGAAGGTACAATTTACAACTAAAAATAGAAATAAACAGATTAAAAAGTCAAAGGATGGAAAGAGAGAGAGAAAAAAGTACCTATCTCAAGATCGTGCCAGGGGTGTGCTGCCACAGACCTTCTAGACATGGATGAAAGTATTCTTTCATTAAGGGGTGGATGTGGCTGGCGAGAATCGGGTTTGTTTGACTCTTCACTAGGGGGAGACATCTTCAAGCTGTAAGAATAAGAAATTTCCAGCATTATCAGTCCTAGCTGTCCGCTTATAGCCTAAATGGAAACAAAAAGTGAGCTGCATAACAAAGCTTTCAACAGTTGTGCCACAAACATGATTCCCGAAGAGGATTATGATGCCACTGTCAGATCCATGCTTGAAGCCAATATAATTTTTATTGGTAGAATAGAAAACAACATTTTTCCAACTATAAACTATTAATCTTAGGATCTATTGCGTATTGGCCAGAAGGGTGTAAGTAGCAAACTTCCTCTCTGTTCCTTTATGTTATTGTGCTGAGATTTTTCTGAATCCAAAACTACCGGATTACATGATAACATAGCCTGTGCCAGGTCATCATTTGGAAATCAATCGAGTATAGTATGTGTCATAAATGCAAAACCTAAATAGAAAATCAGGTCAATATCATCAACCTAGCCAATCACTTTGTATTCAAGTAGTAGTAGTACAATTTAGTTTACAGTACTTGTGACAATATCCGACGATACAGCATAATATATTCAGTGAATTCTGAGATAATAATTCAAAGTCATCAAACTTAATCAAATACATCACAAGAAATCCTACCATCCTGCTGCAAAATAACTACATGTATACATATATAATGAATACAAGTTAAGCATATTTCAGGATTTCTTGTAGCCATCAAAAAGAAAGCTCCACAAGGAGAATCTGTTTTGGATTTTTGTCCAAATTTCATGAAAATCAATAAAGAATCTATGACTACAAACATGAAAGATGACTGGATTCATCGCAATAAAACAAACACGATATCCATCGCCAGGTCTACACGAGCTTCTGTTACATCTTCCAGTAGAATTTATCAACAAAGAATATATAATATTAGTATATACTAAAATTGTGGAAACATTGACATTTCAACAAGAAAAAGGTACCGATTAAAACACCCACAACCAAGCAAAGATGACTGGATTTTGGAATTTGTTTTGGATTTTAGTCCAAATTTCGTGAAAATCAATAAAGAATCTATGACTAGAAACATGAAAGATGACAGGATTCGTTGTTAGGACAAACCTATGGCCCAATAGAGCAAGATCCCAATGAATAGTAGAGTAGAAATAATAAAATAAACACACAGATTTACATGAAAAATCTCCTAAATGAATTTCTGGTAAAAACCACGGGCAGTGATAGGAAAATCCACTATGAGGAAAAACTTTAAAGTTACAATCTCTCTTTACAATGAGAAACTCTCTCTATTTTTCTCACTCTTCTATATAAGTTGTTTCTGAGATTGATTTTTTCTGAAGAATTTTGGACCTATTTATAACAGCCAAAAAAATACTATTCACAAATTTTTAATTTTTTCCTTTCTGTTTGACTTCTTTCGGTGCAATTAATTTGGGGGCCCGCCACTTTTTTATTTTTTCACAATTGCGGTTGTCAGCAATTACGACTAACAATCTTCCACTTGAAGATTTGATTGAGTATCAATCATATCTTTACACCATTCTTTCTATCTTGCCATTTTTATGTTGCTCACGTCTCACACAGACCACAAGAGGATCAACACTAAATAAATTTGTCAGTATTGATTGTTTTTGTCAAAAAATTTGCTAGGTATATTTGGTGTGAATTTTTTGCATATTTATCAGTACATCAGACGATTGTAAAATTTTATACAATGGAGCAACCACTGTTAATAAAGACAGAAAGAAGTTTGCTGATATGTAGCTTCTAAATTCAGCAGCTTCCTGACACATGACCTCCCGAAGAGAATGGTTCCACAAATATGAACCTATCTCAAGAAGATCTGTATTTATGGGCAATGATCCTGTCTTAAAATTTTTTGGTACTGGTACTATCAAAATCAAAATGTTTGATGGTACAATACACACCATTCAAGATGTACGACATGTGAAAGGCTTGAAGAAGAATCTGTTGTTTTTAGAACAATTAGATGAGCTCGGATGTAAAACTCATATAGAAAATAGGATCATAAAAATTGTTAGAGGCGCGTTTCTTATGCTAAAATGAGAAAAAATAGCTGTAAATACACACACTCAAAAAAAAATCCTGCAGGAAGCTGATTCATGTGTGGCATCAACTAACTATGAAAAAAACAAACCATGATGTTGCATCACAAACTAAGTCACATGTCAGAACGAGGCTTGAAAATTCTCTCCAATCAGAAACTGCTTCCTAGACTTAAATCGATAGCTCTTTCATTCTGCGAGCATTGTGTTACAAATAAGCAGCATCGGCTAAAGTTCAATGCATTCGAGTTCAGTACTACTTTGTTCGTGAGAAAGTGGAAGAACAAACAATATATATGTAGAAAATTCACACAAAAAACAACCTAACAATTTTTTTGACAAAAGCAATCAATGTTGATAAATTTATTTGGTGTCGATCCTCTTGTGGTCTGTCCAAGACGTGAGCAACATGAAGATGACAAGATAGAAAGAATAGTGTGAAGATATGATTGATACTTAATCAAATTTTCAAGTGGAAAATTGTCAACCGCAATTGCTGATAGCCGTAATTGTGAAAAAACTAAAAAGTAGTGTGCCCCTAAATTACTTGCACCGAAAGAAGCCGTACCGAAAGGAAATTTTTTTAAGTGAATAGTATTTTCACGGCTGCATAAATAGGCCCTAAACCCTTCTAAAAAATTCGTCCCGAAAACAACAACTTCATATATAGAAGAGAGAGAAAAAAATAGATAGTTTCTCCTTATAGAAAGAGATTGTAACTCCAAAGTTTTTCCTCATAGTGGATTATTCTATCATTGCCCGTAATTTTTACCCTAAATTCATTTAGAGGGTGTTTTATGCAAATCTGTGTGTTTATTTTATTACTTCTGCTCTACTATTCGCTAGAACCCTACTCTATTGGGCTCCGGGTTTGTCCCAACATTCATCACAATAAAACAAACACGATATTCATCGTCAGATCTACATGAGGTTCTCTTACAACTTCCAGTAGAATTTATCAACAAAGAATATATAATATTAATATATACTAAAATTGTGGAAACATTGACATTTCAACAAGAAAAAGGTACCGATTAAAACACCCACAACCAAGCAAAAGCCCATAGAGAGCTCAATCTGAAATCACCGCAAAAATCAATCTGATGAAATCGCTTCAAAATGTGGTGATCGACCATAAACGCTAACAGATCAGAATCATACACCCTTAGATCAACGATCTAGACCAAAAAATTAACACCCAAAAAACCCCATTCTTCCCAGATATTGCCCTAACTCCTAAATAAATCTCACAAGCACAGATCAAAAACAAATCAAAACCCTAAGAACAACGAAAATCGCACTAAAAGGCGCACCTTAGGCAAGAATCGAAGAACAGTAAAAAAAAACCCAAAAGTGAGCACTTGATGCTTGAGAAATCAACTGCAGGGGATATATATACAGGGATCTAAGAGAGAGAGAGAGAGAGAGAGAGAGAGAGAGAGAGAGAAACCGAAGTGGGACTTGAGTTCCCGCTTTCTCCTCAACGCAAATGGCGCTTTCAACGGAAAGCATAAACAACGCATATTGCAAGATTCCCCGGGGGGCCAACTGAATGGGCCCAAAGTGGGACCCACAATTGACTCAGCAATATCGACATTGCCACTGTTAAAAAGCAGAAAACAAACACAAACAGAACTCGACTAGCGAAAAGTTGATGGAATCGCTGGAAAATGTGATGATCGGTCTCAAGATCCATCAGATCGGAAGCAGAACTCGTGGATCTACCATCTAACCCTAAAAATTACACCAAAACCCCCCGATCTCCCCCCAAAAAATTCACGAAATTTATCAGAAATCGGAGCAAAAACCGCCTGAATCTCACAATCGCAGATCAAACACATATCGAGCCCCAACAAAAAAAAAAAGCAAAATAAAACTCGAAAACGCACCTGAGACGAGAATGGACGCAGCTCTCAGATTGCCAAAAAAAAAGTACAAAAATGAGTTACCAATGCTTTCAGAAATGAAGCTGAAGGTTATTTATAGGGATCGAAACTGAAGTGAGAATGGCGTTCCCGCTTTTAGTGCGCATCAAAAACAGCATAGAACGCACGATTCCCCGTCCCGCCACGTGTCGAGTTCTGATTGGGAGGCTAGTGGGGCCGGAGGGTGGGGATTTTGATCGGACGGCTGGGATCCGTCGGTGGGTGTGGGAGTCTGCGGATGGGTGGCGTGGGATTAACGCTTCGTCAAGCGCACATTCGCCTCGCGTGACGCCGACCGGCCGGCACGTGACTCGGAGGGTGGAGGAAGACAGCTGGCTTTGAGTCTTCGCCAATTTTGATGAATTTTGACCCTTTCCACTTTTTTTGGATTTCACGTCTGCTGGCGGCGAGGTCCTGACGTTTCGGAGGATGTTTTTTTCCATGTTAGTGCATTAATCTTTCATATTACGAAATCAATCCATAACATCAAGGAAATTGCTGTCAGGTCCCTCGATTCTTTAGTGATTACGAAATTAGTCCCTCAAATCATTGAGATTGTTACCCGGTTCCCTAATTCTTAATTCATTTTGATCCCTCCTCCATCCAAGAGTAAGAGTAGGGATAAGAGGGATTAATTTGAAACGACTTATGATAATTTGGGGATCTATCAGCAATTTTTATGATTACGAGCGACTAATTTTCCTCGAATCGCTATTCGCAGGGAGACCTACAGGCAATTTCAATAACTTGAGAGGCTCATTTTAAAGTAACTCAAGAGTTGGGGAACATAATAGCAATTTTAACGATTTAAGGGACTAACTTCAAGCTGCCAAAGATTTAAATGGACTGACAAACCCCTTCGGAGAAATATCTTTTCTTAACGGTAGGTTTACACATAATAATAAGAAAAATTCCTCAAGTACCTAAAATATGAGACTAATAGAGGGGACAAGTGAGGTGTCCCCCTCCTATTTGATAATGAGATGGTCATCATCCAACTCACTATCAAATAGGAGGGGGACACCTCACTTGTCCCCCCTATTGGTCCCATATTTTGGGTCCATGTAGCATAGCTCTAATAATAATGATTAAATAATTAACAGATTAGCAAGTATCCCATGAAATGCATGACCTGCCTCATTGCATGTCTTTTTTCAGCTTTTTTTTTTAAGTGTGGATTAATTGACCAAAGTAGATGCTTTGCTGGATCGATTATGTCAATTTGCTGCTTTTTTTATTTGATTTCTGACATGTGAAATATATGTCCTAGATTTAATAGTTTCAAATGAACTTTATTCTCTTGTTGGAATCTTATCCTAAGCTACTTATAATGGAGGGATTTCTTTTGCACATGACGCAATGTATGTTATTCCCCGTAATTTATACTTACCTTTTTTAAGTAAAAGAACAGAAAATAATGAGAAATTTGGTCAAGAGGAAAATTGCAGCGAAATAGGGGGGGAAGAGAAAATTGAACGGATACCAAATTGTGCAACGGTCAACGCCCCGTGCTCTTTATGAAGAAAGAAGCATATAACATGTATATGCTCCCCTTTTACTTTATTTATTTATTTATTGTTTATTTGATATAGTATAGAACGAGAGCATATCCTTTTATGCGAATCGGGACAAAAATGAATATGTTTACTTGCAGTCGACGGCACAACACCAGCTTGATTCCCTACCTCCTATGATCATGTATTGGTCATGAGATATTTTTGAAAATATCCTTCTCCTCTTTACATGTGAGCGTCACTGTTGTGAGATCCCAAAGGTGTATTCTTTGTGTAATCAAGACAAGATGACGAGAAAACATTATTAAATATAGAAAATATAATAAGACTATCGTCACATATACATTTGTTTGCGAGTGTGCGTAAATTAAGATTTTAATATTATTATTTTTAATTTCCCACGAGTTGTCTCCACACCTTACTATGGATGAGATTAATCTATGCCCGCGCTTCGTGGCTAGCGCTGGCCCAATGATTTTTTACCTGTTTGGAATTTGAATACAGAACTAGCATGCTATGGATTGTCCCTCAATAGGAGTGAGGCCTTACACTGCTAGGCTAACCTTGCGGGTCTAAGATTTTATTAATCTAGAACATCTTAATGTTTCTAGCTAAAATTATATTTTTAAAAAGTTAGCGATTAGTCTTTATAGTGTATAGATGGTATAACTTTATTTCTCTAGAATTTCCCTTTTTATTACTAATAAACATCATCCTCTTCCCTTTCAAAAAAGTAGTCGAGGGAAAACTACTTAATTATAGCTATTTAATTATTTAGTTGATGGTTATGTTTTTTTAGTGTAAATTAGGAATGAGTGTAATGCACAGAGGTACGATGGGTAATAGATTCAGCGTACATCAATCACCCATTAGATAATCAACGGTTGTAATTAAAAGTAGTGATATGTCCACAACTTTTTTTATAGTGGAGAGTGTTGTATTATGAGAATTACCAAGTCTAATGAATCATAGAGAGTTGGCAACGTGTCATATTAGTGGACCGAGTCATATAAATCTGAAAGTCCAACACGGGTGTGAACACCGCCAATCTCTCTAACAACCCAAGTCCGTGAAAAAATATGTCTTCAAATCAGGATCTATTAAAGAAACTCGAGTCTGTGAAGAAAGACATCTTTTAGACGACCCATGTACGGAAGTGTCTCGAGAAATGGAATGACCTATAAGTCTCATCAACGTCATTCGCTTTTAATGCTTGGCCAGTTTGTGCTCATACTTTGTCGCTTAGTCCCCATTGCAACAAATGCATGGGCAAAGTCATAATGACTTCTTGAGCCAAAGTCATAATGAATCCTCAAACATTGCATGCACTTCCGTCATTATATTACTGTCGCATTAAATGCAATGTTGACTCACTCAACTGGTTGCTAACGCATGTAAAGTGAAGTCTAATTGCCAACTCCATCGGCCATGTCGAATTATCAATTAAAGTGACCCCATTAATTCTCTATAATAATGGATAACCCCACTATACCAAAGTACACAGGAAAAAAACCCTGAACTAGATTCTGCGTTTCTAAGAATTTGTTTCGTCTATTATTGGCTTGAACGTGGGAGGGCATTGTCGGGAGAAATCTCGTTTGATCCTCTAACGTGTGTTACCTATGCAGGGATCTGCTTTTCTCAGATTAATAAGTCATTAGAGAGGATCAAGGGACCCTAAACTCCTCCAAATATCCTCCCACTAATACAATTAGCTTTCTGACATAAACAGAAAATGATCCAAATCCATAAGAAGATAAATTTTAAATTAGCCCCAAGCCCTGTGCCTTGTGACAATAAGTATACTGATTTAACACCCCGCTTTATTGTCAGAGAAGTTTATATTAGGAATACTTGTTTATATTAAAAATAGTTGTAACCATGACTTTAATTTTGGGTGAGATGAACTTGGCAAATATAGCTGTACAACAAAAAAAGGCATGAAGGAGCCAAATAATGGTGATTATTAATGACCGTCATGGCACCAATGATGAAAGCACTAGCTCTACACGATGGTGATGATGTTAGTAGTAATGCGCACCGGAGACTATAAATAAATGCCCACCCGCTGCTGCAACAATAGTGTTAACAGTTTGAACGTATAATTTGTTTTACATTGACGAGGTGGTTAAAGAGATTGTCAAATACGGATTAATTCTCTTTAATTAGGATTACTCCAAATGGACAGATGAGTCGAATCTATATATATTTGTTTTTGGGTCTTCACAATCCTAAATCAGTTATAATTTAGTGACTAATGACGAGGAACGTGACGGTGCACAACAACAATCTACAAAAGAATAAATCACAATTTTGCATAAGGTGTTGGATTTAATCTAATAAATCTATTTGTGGGCACATATGATTAATCAATGTGTATTGCTATCTTTCAGGATAACCCACTGAAGTGATCAATTAAGTTGGGTTAATGGGTATTTAATTATAATCATGGGGTTATATGTGCAGATACCAGGTTATAATTGTGATTTATTGAGGGGCTAAATTACAAAAGTACAACATCTATAAATAAGGGGTTATGGTCCCTAACCTAGGGTTACAACTTTCTCTAATTCTCTTCACCCCCATCTCAAGAGAGAAATTCGGCTAAGAGAGAACGCTAAGGTTAGAAGATCATCAAAAACCCAACTCAAGATTTCTACTATGGATTCAGGTATAAGCTTTCGCTCTTTTGATTATTGTTTAATCTCTTTGAATTAATCATGGCTATATGGTTTTAAGATCTCAAGTTTTAGATCTAACAAGTGGTATCAGAGCCATCTTTGATTTGTTCTTAGAGATTAAGATTAAAGTTGGGTTTTTTGATCTTAAAAATCTCTTTTTTGATTGAGATCTGTTCGGATGAACAGTAACAAATTTTTTTTTCGGGTGAACAGTAAAGTGTTTTGTTCGGATGAACAGTAACGAAAAATTTTTCGTGTGAGCAGTAAAATTTTTCTTTTGGATGAACAGTAACTGAAAAATCGTCGGTGAACAGTAACTTTTGGGAATTTTTTTGGATTTTTTCTTTGATTTTTCCTTCATTTTTTCCGATTCTGGATCGGTTTTGAAAATAAAAATCAAAGTTTTTTTTTGTGGTTGTCGGCGGCGGTCTCAGTTTGAAACCCTAAGGGTTTGTGCGTCCTGAATCGTGGCGAGGCTTGAAATTTTCAAACGAACTCTGCGTTCGTTCTCAAGTCGAACATTGCGTTCGTGTTAGGTCTTATGTTATGAGCCTACATCTTCTAATCTTGTTTTGATGATTACAAACAATTCCTAATATTGTTTGTCTAGTGTTTATGTTTCCTATTAGGTATTCTAGACAAACAATGTGTTGGAGGATGGATGGATTGCGCCATAACGACGATATCAAATGGAGGTTGGCAGAATTGTGGAGTGAAGCAATGCTATTCATGTTAAAGATCCAAGTCAAGCTTCATCCATGTATACCAAGATAGAGCTTCGTTGAAGATCACAAGCTTGGGTAACCTTAGTTTAGGTTTATATTATGTGTGTTGGTACTTTAAGCTCAATATCATACACACACACATTTTATTGGTTTCCTTGTATATATATGTAGTCACATATATATACAACACAAGTTTTGGTTTTCATGTTTGTAAATATGAAAGTACACATTTCATATTTATTATTGTGATTTGGTTTATCTACTTAGATATGAAACAAATATATTTTCATATACATAATCATATGTTTCATACTCTATTGTGTTTTTGAAGATATTGCATAGAATATGCAATTTTATGAAAATATTGTTTTTCTAGGTTATAGACTTCATAACAACATTTTATATCTTTTATCAAGTCTATACAAACATTTCACAAAGTTTCAAAAGTTGGTTTATGTCAAAACATCAAAATTCAAGTATCTCATATTTTCATGTTTTGGACTATTTTGTAAAATGATGATATTTTTCATTTGGGAGGTCCTTTCTGATAACCAGTCATTGTAGCATGTTTATTAGCATGTCTACAATCATTCCCCAAAGTTTTACATTTTTATGAATTTATTTGATATTTTTAAACCCTGTTTTAAGTTGACATGTACTGTTTAAAACAGACTGTGTACATGTCATGAGTCGACTCATGAACAGTGACGAGTCGACTCATAAACTGTTGTGTAGTTTGTATTTTGTTTCTGACGAGTCGACTCACAATATCATGAGTCGACCCATCAGGTTGAGTCGACTCATGCCTGTCATAAGTCGACTCATGAAGTGTTCTGGAATTTGGTTTTTGTTTCTGCTGAGTCGACCCATGACCTCATGAGTCGACCCATGCACGATGAGTCGACTCATGAATTTTATGAGTCGACCCATAAGCTGTTTTTGGCCTATAACAGTCAACTATGAGTCGACCCATGATTTTTATGAGTCGACCCATAATGTGTCCGTTACACAGTAACGGCTATTTTCCAGTTTTGTTTTCTTATGGGTTTTTGGTCATTTTACTTAGGTTTTTGCTGAAGTTTTGTGTGGGTATAAATACCCCATTGCTCTCATATTTCAGAGCTAATTAAGAGAATTGTTTTAACAAGTTTAAGGGTGTTTTAAGTTTGTTTAAAGGTGTTTAAAGCCTTGTTTCAAAGTTTCGGTTTTGTGAAGATAATTTCACAAGAGGAAGAAGAGATCATACTTTGGTGTTTGGGCTTCAAATCATCTCTCTCTCACTCTTGTCATTTATTGGAGAAGTTTTCTAAACTCAATCTAGCTTTACATTTTATTATTTGATTATCATTTTATTAAGCTAGTGTTTATATTGAGTTTAGTTGATTTTAATTATCTCTTTGTACACACACAACCTATTGAGCTTATTGTATTTTCATACTTAGTATATTTTGGGTTGTGGGATTGTGTGACTTAGAGAGTGAGCCTACATTGTGTTCTCACCCATTGTAGAGAACAATTTATTTGTTGTGAGCTTTCATTGTGAGATCACTTGTATTACACTAGTACACCGAGAGGAGTGTGTGGTGAGGACGGAGTCGATACCAAGAGGAGTGGCGTCGGTTGCCTAGTGAGAGGTGATAATTCCGAGCACTTGAGGGAGTCGATACGTGAGGACCAACACTTGAGGTGGTAGTTAGTGTAGTTACATTGTGAGATTGTAGACGTTGATCGGTGAGCGTTGAAACCGATATTGTGTGGTGTAAGCGTTTTTGGGTGATCGTTGAAAACCCGGTGTGATAGTGGATTTCTCCCCGGGAGTGGGGAGCGGAGACGTAGGACGGAAGGTCCGAACTCCGTGATCATTTGCTTGTGTTTGAGTTGCATTGGCGTTCATTTATACTTGTGCTCATTGCCTATATTGCCTATATTGCCTATTGCATCTAGTTTATTTCATCCACTATATTGTTCACCCTTGTGTTATTTATATATCCTTGCACATATATTATTCATATCTCTTGTGCTAGGATATATTTATTAATAAGTTTTTAATTTGGCATAAATCGGATTAGATTAGCATAAACCCTATTCACCCCCCTCTAGGGTTCCTTCCTAGTGGCATTAGGGTACTTTCAGTTCGTACTCAGGTTGAACATTGCGTTCATTTTCAAACGAACTCTGCGTTCGTTCTCAGGTTGAACATTGCGTTCATTTTCAAACGAACTTTGCGTTCGTTCTCAAGTCGAACATTGCGTTC
>BQKN01056686.1:0-26288 GCA_022839385.1 Asparagus kiusianus
TTGTGATTTGGTTTAACTACTTAGATATGAAACAAATATATTTTCATATACATACTCATACGTGTCATTTTCTATTGTATTTGTGAAAATATTATTTTCTTGGTTTATAGACTTAACAATAATCATATACATCTTTTATTAAGTCTACAAAATTATTTTGTAATGTTTCAAAACATGGTTAAGCTAAAATGTCAAAACACATGTGTTCACATTTTCATGTTTTGGACTATTTTGCAAAATGATGATATTTCTCATTTGGAAAGTCCTTTTGGAAAACTAGTTTTTGTAGCATGTGTATTATCATGTCTACAATCATTTCCCTAAGTTTTATATTTTTCTGAATTTATTTGATATTTTTAAACAGGGTTTTAAATTCAAAAAATTAGATTTTTGCATATATCAGTTTGCGGTCGACCACCACGGTCGACCGCCCCTGAGTTTAGAAACTCAGTATGAGTTTAGTTGGCTCACGATCGACCGTGGCTGTTGACCATATGCAGTCTAGAGAGTTTCGCGGTCGACCGTCGTGGTCGACCGTCAGTTTTTCAAAAGCCCAGTTTTGCCTTTTAGTTGCTCGCGGTCGACTACGAGTTTCCCACGGTCGACTGCCGCTCTGTCTTTTCATTCCCAATGGCTATTTTCTGCAGTCGTTGTTTAGGGGTTTTTGGTCTTTTGTTTGGGGTTTTTGGGTAAAGTTTTGGGAGGCTATAAATACCCCATTGATCTCAGTTCTCAAACTAACCAAGAAGTTTTTAAAACTAAAGTTTAATAAGGGTTTAAGCTTGGTTAGTTTGTTTTAAGTTTGGGATTTTATAAAGAGGAGCTTACATCAGTTGTTGAAGAGTTTATTTTTAATATTTCATCATCCTCTCTTTGTGTTTATAGAGAAGTTTCCTTAACTCTATTTCTTAGCATTTTTACTATTGTATTTCATATCAATCTTATTGCTAGTTCTTCTTGAGTTAAGTTTTATTTAATCTCATTGTTTCACACACCCACATGAGCTTATCGTATTTTCATACATGGTATGCTTGGGTTGGTGAGAGTTGTAACAATTGAGTGTGAGCTTTCATTGTGTTCTCATCTATTGTAGAGAACAAATTTATTGTTTGTTACATTGTGAGATTGTAAAGTTTTCGGTGTGCTAGAAAACCGAGTGTGAGGAATGAACGTTGATCGGTGAGCGTTAAAAACCGACATTGTGAGTGTGAGTGTTACGTTGATCGGTGAGCATTGAAAACCGACATTGTGAGGTGTAAACGTTATTTGGGTGAGAGTAGAAAATCAGGTTGTGATAGTAAATTTCTCCACGGGAGTGGGGAGTGGAGACGTAGGATAGAAGGTCCGAACTCCGTAATCATTTGCTTGTGTTTGAGTTTGCTTTGACGTTTCATTTGTACTTAGTGTTCATTAAATTCTTGTCGTTATCGTAAATTATACTATCACATTTGTAGATTGTTTATTTCACCATTGTGCTAGTTTATATATTCTTGCATATATTTCATAGTATATCTCATTGCTAGGATATATTCATTTGCTCATATTGCTTATTCTTGCTTATAACATATTGTATATCTATCTTGCAAGAAGAATAGTTTGAATTAGTTTTAATTAGCATAAAATCGGATTAGATTAGCATAAGACTCTAATCACCTCCCCTCTAAAATCCAACAGCCTTTTCATGTCAGCCCAAGATTTGATGGAGCCTGGTTCCAGCTTGTAAAACTATTCAAAAGGGACTCTTTTGAGGGTGTTTATGAATAGTCGAGTCATAATGGGATCATTCCCCACTATGTGTCTAGTTTACGCCTGGAAGTAGTATATGTGCTGGGTAGGAGACCCCTTTCAACCGAACAATAGGTGGTTGAGTGGCTTGAACTTTGGAGGATAGGGGACGGCATTCCATTCGGCAGGGTATGGTCTAACCACCCCCAGTTTTGATAATCATATTTTATTACAATTTTATACCATCATTATCTATTTTTAATGAATAAATATATCACTAATAATTATTTTTATCTTTAATTGTAGGTTAATAAAGAATAAACCCCAAGATCTCTTCTCTCAACAAAACCCAATGAATTAAATGAAGAACACAAGCAAGAGCCAAAAAGCCCAAGCCCAGAATCAAGCCGAGTAGCCTGTAGAAGCCGGAGAAAATAAAAAAATCAAATATGAAAAAAATATATTTAAGATAGTTGGCTGCAAAGAAATGACAATATCTCTCAATCCGGAAGGCGAAATTTAACATATGATATATGAAAATCGCCTATCTCGACGAGATGAAGCCATGCATGAAGGTAGAAATTTGATTGGACATTGATACTAGTATCGATGCTGGCATCAATACTGACGAATCAGTTACAAATCAATGACTGATTATTGATAGTTTTGGATAAGGATTCAATCCAAGGGCTCTTATTCATTGATGTTTACTATAAATAGGGGTAGAGAGTGAGGAGTTAGGGGTGTGAAAAATTTTATATCTCCATTTGGAGAGGAGGGTTACTCTTAATTGAGAAGACCTTCCAAATTTGTAACTTTTTGTTATAATTAATAAAATAATTTTTTTCATGACTTTAAATTTTTCTTCTCCTTGTTGGATGATGAAAATGGAGATGATGATTAATTTGGAAGTTTGTTTTTCTTATTTTCTCTTTTATTTCTCTTTTATTGCTTATTAGTTTAGATTTATCTTCATACTTATAGTTAGATTTTATTTTCTTGCTTAAATAGCCAAGAGGCTAGAACCCTCTTACCTTAGATTTATTTCATTCTTATAGATTAGATTTATTTCATGTTTATAGAGTAGATTTATTTTCTTACATTTAATTCTTGTAATTTATTTTGTAGTTTAGATTTTATAATTTATTTTGTAGTTAGATTTTAATTTCTTGTACTATTCACCTTGAGGCTAGAACTCTCTTGTGTTTAGTTTTTTTTTTGTTCATTTTTATTTTCTTTAATTCGCCTTTAGGCTAGAACCCTCTAGGGAATCACCATTTTCTAAGAAGTAGATTCAATTCTAAATTACTCATATCTTTAATTAAATCCGTCATCTTTACTTTCTTGAATTTTATTTTCATTCTTGATTTTCCTTTTTGATTCTTGATTTTATTCATCTCTCCTTGTGAAAATCATTCATTCATTGTCACACCCACTCTCACTTATATTTTGCGCCTATTTACACACCATTTTCATTCTCTCCATCGCTCCACAATTACATTCACCCATCACTCTTATTTTTCACAGAGATAATATAAGAACCAATTTTAATTTTCTCCTACAAAACACCTTCCTTATGGGATCGATAACTTTTTATACTATAACTTGATTAATTGTGTACTTGTAATTTATGATACATGTTTATACCGCATCAAGTTTTTGGCGCTGTTGCCGGGGAGGGTGCTTAAGTAGGATTTTATTTAATTTGGTTCTTTAACTTGTGTGTTTTTTATGAAGGAACCGCTTGGAGCTTGAAGATCACAGATTAGAGATCTAGAATTTGAAGATTTGCTTTTGGATAACTCTTCTTTCTAGAATTTTTAATTCCACCCTTTAGCTACTTCTTCACAATTAGAGACAATTAGGACTTATAAAAAAAGATTTTATTTTTGTCGACCATAATAAAATCCACCCTCCACTTTGACATTTACTAACAAGGTAATAAATTCAGACAAATTTCCCCCTTCTCATTTGTTTGATTGTTAACCCTAATTAAGAAAAGATTTTTATTTTTACCATCCTTTTTAGTTTCTTTTAATTCATAGGGTTGCATTGCATATAGTTAGTAGGAATTCACCAAAATGTTTTGAGCATTTTGATTTGGCACACACTTAAAAATATTTTTAAGGGCAAAACCCTATAATTAAGATAAGGTGAGGGATTTCATCATCCTTTCCTTAGCCCAAAAATCACTAATTCCTCACTACACCACCCAAGCCTAATAAAACTCATTAGACGTCGACCCTAAGGATTCGAGCTTAATAAGGAACAAAGAATCCTTAAGTAAACTGGTTTAAGTTTTCTTGGATTAGTTGGTATCTAAGGCAAGGTTTAGGGGTTGCGTAAAGTGCTCCGTAAGGAACAAGATACTTAATTGATCTTTGATCACCCTCTAGTACTATCCTTATCTGGCTGACTACCCGGGTAAAACTTTAATCTTTACACTTTAGGTGTTTTTGGTTAGGAGCTAGTCTAGTTGAGTTAGGCTAAACCCTAGAGTTAGAGTGATTAAAAAGTGATTGCTTTTGATTTGTTTTAATTAGGATTTCCCTTTTTCTTCTCATAAAAAAACTAATTTTTTTCTCCTTAAAAAAATTGTTTTGGGTGTATGCAAACGTGGATTAGGCATAATACACATCGATTAATTCGCTTTGAACCAATCATAGAAATGGCGTATTCTAATCCAGCTGTTCTTCAAGATATGTGCTATCCCATTAGGAATGTAATCCCTTCTTGTATTAGGCTCCCCGAGTCAAATAGGACTAACTTTGAGCTTCGACTGCACTATATCAACATGCTTCCAAAATTTATAGGGAATGAAACTAAAGATGCACATATTTTTATCTCAAAATTTGAGGAAGTATATATGATGATTAAAATGAGAGAATTAACTAAAGATACTGTCAAACTCAGATTTATTCCTTTTGCTCTCAAAGACAAAACAAAAAATAGCTATACAGCTTACCCATAAATTCTATCACAACTTGGGAGGAATTTATCACCGTTTTTCTTAAGAAGTTTTTCCCGATCAATAAAATGATGAAGCTAAGAAATAACATCATGAATTTTAAAATTATCTCGGGAGAACCTTTTTGGAAGTATTTTGACTGATTTAAAGATCTTCTCATCCAAAGTCCTCATCACGGTTTAGAAAAATAGCGATTGTGCCAAATAATTTATGAAGGATTAGATTATTTTGCAAAAACTTCCTTAGAGTCAATGTGCCACGGGGATTTCATGAGGAAAAACGTTGATGAAGCTTGAGAGTTTTTAAAGAGTCTTTCTGAGAAAACCATGCAATGAGAACATTGTGATGATAGGGTTTCGTTAGTTTCCCAATCTAAATCTAGTGGTCTTTCTTTAGAGTCGAACATTGCCTCCGAAGCAAAGATGGCAACAATTCTGTGAAGGTTAGAAGCCTTAGAAATTAAGGAATGAGCTCTAGCTCAAATTAATCAAGTTTCTGCCCCAGGTTGTCATAACTGTTAGTGTCCTGTCCATGTTTTAGAGGAATGCCCTCTCCTAGGAAACACCCATTCATTAGAACAGATGAACGCTGCATTCCAACGTCCAATGAATGATCCATTTTCTCTAATCTATAATCCAGGTTGGAGAAATCATCCTAATTTCGCATGGAATCAAGGAAGTCTCCAAGGGAATCAAAATTTCAATCCCACTTCAAACCAACACTTTCCTATGGGGAACACAGTTCCTTTTAGTTCTCATTCATAATTTTAACAACCCAATCTGCCATATCAAAATTAGTCTCCTCTTCATCAAGCTGTAATTCAGACTCCTCATAATCCAGATCAGGATAAACATCTCAATGTCTTGGAAAAGGGTTTGGAAACCATAATTAAGGCCTCCACTCAAACCACGAATATGTTGACTCAAACGTCCGGCAGTCTGAATTCCTTTATGCAATCAACCGGACAAATGCTCAACTCCAACACTCAAGCTATAGCTAGATCAGAATTCCAACTTGGTCAACTACCTAGTGCCGTGAGTGAAAGAGAGAAAGGAAAATTTTCGAGTCAACCCGTGGTCAACCCTAAGGACACAGGATGCAGTTCATCTTATGAAGCTCAAGTGAATGCAATCCATTCACTTTGGTCAGGTAGACCAGTCGATAATCAAGTAAGAACTCCTCCAAGTCAAACTCTTGATCCAGTACAAATTCCTTCTCCTTCTCTTTCTGATGAATCTATTCAACAATCACCCCCTCAGATGACTAAGAACCCGAACCCGAACCTAAGCCTGCTTTTGATAGGTTTAGACCAGTTACTCATTTTCCAGATAGACTTAGGCCTAGGAAACACTCCCCTCAAGAGGAGAAGATCATAGAAATATTCAAGCAGGTTAAGGTCAATATTCTTCTCTTAGATGTAATTGAACAAATTCTATCTTATGCCAAATTTTTAAAAGAATTATGCACTAAGAAGAGGAGAATAAATATTCCAAAGAAAGTCTTTTTAGCCGCCAATATCAGTGCTATTCTCTCAAATCCTATACCTTTGAAACGTAATGATCCATGTTCTCCTATCATTTCATGTGTCATTGGTAATACTCACATTGATAAGGCGCTTTTAGAATTAGGGGTCAGTGTCAATTTACTTTCATATTCAGTCTACTAGCAATTGGGTCTAGGTGTATTGAACCTAACCCGCTGCACTTTGTAGTTAGCTGATAGATCTGTCAATGTCCCTATGGGTGAGTTAGAGGATGTTCTGATTAAGGTTGGAGATTTTATTTTTCCAGTAGATTTCATAGTCTTGTAAACACAGTCCGTTTCCAATCCCAAAGGACATACACCTGTCATCTTAGGACGACCATTCTTAGCCACTTCTAATGCTCTCATCAACTGTAGAACTGGTCAAATGAAGCTGTCCTTTGAGAATTTGACTGCTGATCTCAACATTTTCAATCCAGAGGACGAACCAAATAATCAGCCTCTAGAAAGAAATTACATTCAGGAAAAATCAAAAGAAGAAGAAGAAGAGTCTGATTTGAGTTTTGAGGAAATTTTTGATGAAGAGTTGAAGTTTTTAGAAAAAGCAGATCAGGTCATTGAGAATGATGAAACTGTGTTAAATATTTATTGTCTTGAATTAAATTTTGAAGAACTCTTTTTTGATGAACTTAGATTCTTGGAGAATAATTAACAACCAAATTTTCAGAACTCAACCATGAATCTTGGGGTTGAAGAAAATGCTACAGAAGAATTGATTATTAGAAAACAAAAATTCACAGTACAAGAGTCTAAGTTCATTAAGAAATGCAAAATACATGACACCAATAATACATACCTTATTTTGTTGCAAGAATTATTAAACACCCCAAAATGCTTGGAATTTCACATTATTGATTATATTATTCTGAATTTATTTAAAATCCGTGGAAGTATTTTCAACAAAAAGGTAGGATTCAATATAGAATACGAGCTCTTCATGTTGAACCCTTCATTCTCTATTGTTTGTTTTGTTTTATCTTAGAATAATAAAAAAAATTATTCTTCTCTCATTCGAGAGTTTCTTATTCAGTTGTAAAAGAGAGAGAGAGAGAGAGAGAGAGAGAGAGAGAGAGAGAGAAAAGAGAAAAAAGAAGAAGAATAAAAATTTTTCATCCTCCTCAGACCAAAGGTAATTGAAGATTTTTATCAACCAACCAAATGTAAGTACTTTACTTCTTATCTACTTTACTTTGTGCATCATAGAGTTTGCATTGAGGACAATGCAAAATTTGGGTGTGGGGATGGGAATTATTTATTTTCTCTCTTTTTTTTACCTTTTTAGTTGTATTTTTCTTTTCCTCAAAAAAATTATAAAAATATTGTCATTTGCCAAATTGATAGAGTTATGTAATAATTGATTTATTTGATAAATTTTAAATTTTTTTAATCCCTAGTTTGTTATTTACTCAAGTTTACCTTTTATGATAACTCTAAATAAATTTCTTAAGAAATAATTTTTAAAGTAGTATACTTTACTTAAGCCTTAACTTAGATTTTTATTTAAAATAATGGAATTTATGCATGCTTAGCTTAGAGTTGAAAATAATTTTTCAAAGTATCTTGATTTACATTTTTTTAGAATATATATACATATACATATTGAAAATAATAATAATAATAACATTACAAAAGAAGAGTGCAAAAAACGGACACCAAAAGAAAGAAAAAAAAGAAAAAACTCTTGAATTCAAGGTGATTCTATCTTATAAAGCCTAAGCTGACTGAGTAATTAAGCCCAATGAGTATTTCCATACTTAATGACCTAAGTCCAATTGTGTTGGGATCCATTGGCCCAAAACTTGTTAAATGGTCACTTAGAAAGCCCGTTAAAGCAGAAAAAAACCACTAAGGAAGAAAAAGTTAAAAATAATAATAATAAATAAATAAATAAATAAAAATAAAAATACTAATAAATGTTTTATATATATAATTATATTTGTATATATGATCTTGGAAAATAGTTTAGATCAAGCAACTTGAAAATTATTTAAAACAAAGAGTAAGCATGTTCTTTTCAAAACTTTTAAATTAAATTTCTAAATTTGGCTTAGTTTTGTATTGCTACAATGAGAAGATTTTCTAGAAAATTTACTTTAGAGTTATTTATAAAAACATTTTCTTGAGTAATAACTAGCTTTACTTAGATTGTCTAAAATTATCAAGTAAATTGAGTTATTCACTGACTTCTTTAATTTGACAAGTTGACCGAATTTTGTGGGTATATTTACTGCAAACCCTCACGAGACTACAACTCGTCTACTAGGATGACCTAGGATTTAAAGGCTTATTGTATGCGCTAAATACAACCACGATTCCTACGAAAGTGAGTTAGGATTTTCTTTTTCTTTCTTTGCTAGAGGACTAGCAAAAGTTTAGGTTGTTAGACCCTGGGGGGTGATTAGGGTCTTAAGATAATCTAATCCGATTTTATACCAATTAAAGCTAATTAACAAGTTATCCTAGCAAGTATAAAATACAATAAGATATGTGAGCTGAAATAAGTGATATACACAACGGTAAACAAAATAAACAAGATAGTGGATGATAAAAATAATGAGCAATGGACAATTGCGACAAGAAATATAATCATAAGAGAAGTGCGCCAAAGCAAACTCAAACACACGATATGATCACAGAGTTCGGACCTTCCGTCCTACGTCTCCGCTCCCCACTACCGGGGAGAAATCCACTATCACAACCGGGTTTTTGCGCTCACCCGAATAACGTTTACACCTCACAATGTCGGCTTTCAACGCTCACCAATCAACGTCCACACCTCACACTCGGTTTTCTAGTTCACCGAAAACTTCACAATTCACACTCTCACATTGTCGGTTTTCAACACTCACCGATCAATGTCTACACCTCACACTCGGTTTTCTAGCTTACCGAAAACTTTACAATCTCATAATATAACAAATGATTTGTTCTCTACAATAGATGAGAACTCAATGTAAGCTCACACTTAAAGTTACAACACTCACCAACCCAAATATACTATGTATGAATACAATAAGCTCAATGTGGGTGTGTGTAACAATTAGTCATCAAATCTAAACTCAATATAAAAACTAGCTTTAAAGAATGATAATCAAAACAAATATGCAAATGTAAAGCTAGATATGAGTTTAGAAATTCTTCTCTAAAAAAACAAGACGGAGAGATGGATTAAGATGAAGCCCAAACAATGTAGATGATCTCCTCCACTTGTGAAACAGTCTTCACAAACCAAACTCTTTTAAAACACACAAAACAAGCTTTAAAACCCTTGTTAAACTTGTTTAAAACATTCTCATTGTTGTCCATAAAATATGAGAGCAAGGGGGTATATATAGCCTCCCAAAATCTCAGGCAAAACCCAAAGGAAAAGACCAAAATGCCCAAGAATCAGAAATCTGATTCAGTACCAAAACTAGCCGTTGGGCGATCAGCGGTCGACCATGGAAAACTCACGGTCGACCACGAGCAACAAAAAGGCCAGGGTTTGGGTCTGGACAACAGACGGTCGACCGCGAAATTCTCTGGATTGCATCCGGTCGACTGCCACGATCGACCGCGAGCCATCAAGAAACATACTAAGTCTCTGGACTCAGGGGCGATCGACCGTGGCGGTCGATCGCAAACAGATATATGCAATTTGATAGGTTTGAAACAGTTTCCTTATTTTAAAACCTTGTTTAAAAATATCAAATAAATTCTAAAAAATGTAAAACTTTAGGAAATGATTGTAAAACTGGCTTTCAAAAAGGACCTCCCAAATAAAAATATCATTATTTTGCAAAATAGTCCAAAATATAAAAAATATAAACATATGAGTTTTGATATTTTAGCTTAACCATGTTTTAAAACATTACAAAATAATTATATAGACTTAATAAAAGATGTATATGATTGTTATTAAGTCCATAAACCAAGAAAACAATATTTTTATAAAATTGCATATTTTGCAAACATTTCAAAAGAAAATATGATTTCATTAAACTAAATAAAATTGATATTGATGAAATCATATATATGCATGTAAGTATGAAACAAGAAATGTATTTTCAATTGTATTCAATTGTTTCATATTAAAACTTGAAAACTCAAAACCATGTATGTATATATAACTAAATATACATAGAAACCAAAACTTAACTTATATATATATATATATATATATATATATATATATATATATATACAAAGAAACCAATAAAATGTGTGTGCATATTATATTGAGCTTAAAGTACTAACACACATAATATAACACCTAAAACTAAATTTACCCAAGCTTGTGATCTTCAACGAAGCTCTATCTTGGTACACTTGCGGATGAAACTTGAACTTAAATCTTTAACTTTGAATTGCGTAGGCTTCACTCCACAATTCCGCCAACCTCCATTGGATATGATCGTGAATGCGCAATTCCATTCATCCTTCAACTCGTTGTTTGCCTAAAATAAATACGAAAACACAAACACTAGACAAACAATATTAGGAGTAAATTGTTTGTTAAACATCATCAAAATAAGAAGGCCAACATATGTGTGGGGGTATTTGATAATCATATTTTATTATAATTTTATACCCTTATTATCTATTTTTAATGAATGAATATACCACAAATAATTATTTTTATCTTTAATTGCAGGTTAATGAAGAATAAAGCCCAAGATCTATTCTCTCAATAAAACCCATGAATTAAATGAAGAACACAAGCAAGAGCCAAAAACCCCAAGCCCAGAATCAAGCCGAGTAGCCTGTAGAAGCCGTAGAAAATAAAAAATCAAATATGAAAAGAAATATATTCAAGATAGTTGGCCGTAAAAAAAAACGATAATATCTCTTAATCCGGAAGGCAAAATTTAACATGTAATATATGAAAATCGCCTATCTCGACGAGATAAAGCCATACATGAAGATAGAAATTTGATAGGACATCGATACTAGCATCGATGCGGGCATCGATACTAACGAATCGGTTACAGATCAATGGCTGATTTTTGATAGTTTTGGATAAGGATTCAATCCAAGGGCTCTCATTCATGATGTTTACTATAAATATGGGTAGAGAGTGAGGGGTTAGGGGTGTGAAAAATTTTGTATCTCTATTTGGAGAGGAGGGTCTCTTCATTGAGAAGACCTTCCAAATTTATAACTTTTTGTAACAATTAATAAAATAATTTTTTTCACCACTTTAAATTTTTCTTCTCTTTATTGGATGATGAAGATGGAGATGAAGATTAATTTACAGGTTAGTTTTTCTTATTTTCTCTTTTATTTCTCTTTTATTGCTTATTAGTTTAGATTTATTTCCATGCTTGTAGTTAGATTTTATTTTTTTGTTTAAATAACCAAGAGGCTAGAACTCTCTTGCCTTAGATTTATTTCATGCTTATAGATTAGATTTATTTCATGTTTATAGAGTAGATTTATTTTCTTATATTTAATTCTTACAATTTATTTTATAGTTTAGATTTTTGTAATTTATTTTGTTGTTAGATTTTAATTTCTTGTACTATTCACCTTGAGGCTAGAACCTCTTGGGTTTAGTTTTTTTTGTTTATTTTTATTTTCTTTAATTCGCCTTTAGGCTAGAACCCTCTAGGGAATCACCCTTTTCTAAGAAGTAGATTCAATTCTAGATTACCCATATCTGTAATTAAATCCGTCATCTTTACTTTCTTAAATCTTATTTTCATTCTTGATTTTCCTTTTTGATTTTTGATTTTATTCATCTCTCCTTGTGAAAATCATTCATTCATTATCACACCCACTCTCACTTACATTTTGCGTCTATTTACACATCATTTTCATTCTCTCCATCTCTCCCCAATCACATTTACTCATCACTCCTATTTTTTACGCACACAACATAAGAACCAATTTTAATTTTCTCCTACAAAACACCTTCCTCATGGGATCGATAACTTTTTATACTATAACTTGATTAATTGTGTACTTGCAATTTGTGGTACATGTTTATGCCGCATCAAGTTCTCTGATGTTTCTATGAAGCTTCAAAGCATCAAGCTACTTCTGAAAGTCATCCAACTTCTGGTCTCGCTCTTCCTTGTGAGGGTTGGACTCATCTTCGGATGACTCATAATGACTTTTGAAAATTTCTTCATCCTCGTCCTCTTTATTATTGCCATCTTGGTCTTGATGGCTAGATTCCCGAGCACTGAGTGAAGGTCGCTGGTGCCTTGATCTTGAGGCTTCGGCGGTGGCTTTCTTCTTTTTCTTTTCTTTCTCCCCGAGGAGTTTATCTATCATTGCTTCCATGCACCTGATAGATTCTTATTAGTGGAGGATAGTCACTTGCTGTTCTTCCAGCTTTTTTGCCATATCCTCTTCATTCTCGGCCATGTGAACATTTTCTTGTTCACTGTGGTCAGTACTAGATAGCTAGGAAGTTACAATGGTAGAGTTTTCAGACTTTTCATTATCATCATCGGAGATACCCGCTAATCGTTGGTAATTCAATGGAATCACCGCATCGGTATGGGTATGAGTGTGTCGATAAACACCTTTCCCTTCCATAAGCATTTCACCAGTCCTGGGAAGTATTTACGATCGGAGGACAAAGAAGGATTAGTTGGGGTTTTACCCTTGCCTTTGCTAGCCATGTTAATCATCACCTTCACATGTTCATGCTTCCAAGGATGAAAGTGTCTTCTTCTAGGCGATAGAACTATCAAAGGTTCGGACAATCGCTCGAAGACTGAAGGCTTAGGTACCAGCCCTCCACATTGGCATCAAGAAAGGACTACGAAGATGAGCCTCTCACAGTTACAATGACACTGCATTTGGCTCATACTACGTTTGCGGACAAGATAGTTACAGAGATCAGTACTATGACCACCCCCAGTTAGCTCTGGCAATTTGGGAGTGCATGAGCAAGAATCTCTAAGTGTTAGAGATCGATGAGCTCGAGTGGTTTGGTGAACCTCGTGTTTGATGCGAGGTTTGTCAACCAGACGAACTTGGTTCCATGGACGGCTTTGCCGTTTTTTACGAACTTCGTCATGGATCCTTGAACGTTTCTCTGTGACAGTGGTAGTCTGAGGTTGAAGGTGAGATTCATCTTTTTGATGAGGTTCATCACTTCGTCGAGCCTGATCTTGCGATTTTGAGCAGCAAGGCAAGTTTGCTCTGGTTGTTTTGTAGGAGCCTCATGTTGAAGACGAGGTTCGTCATTTGGGCATATTTGAATGCATGGGCAATGCTTGTTATTTCTACGAACTTGAATCTGGCTAGCTCGAATAGCAGGGCAAGCTTGCAATGGTTGTTTCAAACGAGCCTTGTGTTGAAGATGATGTTCGTCATTTGAGTACCATTGGATGCATGAACGAAGTTTGTCATTTTGACACACTTTAGCTGAATGACCTTCAGCTGGCTTATAGGCCTTAGACATATTGTCCCATGGCCGATAGTGGAAACCGTCCAACATGACCAAGGCTCAAACCTTGCGGCAAGCCTGATTCTGACATTTATGTTATCATGCACGTCTCTCGATTACAGAGGAAGAGAAGATTAGTTTGACTTTTCCTTTGTTTAAAAGTGGGTTCTTAGTGACAAAATGATGCTTCACTCGATGCTCAAGTCGAGATTACTTCCTGTTGACGACCAGATCAAGATCACAAAAGCTTCTGACAGTGGCTTAGATTACGAGAATGCAGACACTACGCTCTCTTTACGCAATAGCCAATAATCTTTTTTCAAAAGGTCCTCTCTTCATAGCCGCTCATGGCTATATATAGAGTTCGTAGCACATAACTGACATGCTTGAATTGTGAGTAGAGAGCGTAACTGCCTCCTTCAATTTAACCCATGTAGGTTAATAAGGCGTAATGTACTCCAGAAGTTTAGCCCATGTAGCTAACCAAGTCTTCAGATTCGTTATAGCTAGATCTTCTATGGATGACGAGCCTTACTGCATGGTGAGGTTTGTCAGATTGGACGAGCCTTAATATACAACGAGATTCGTCTTATGAGGCAAGCTTTGCAGTATAGCGAGCTTCTTCTGATAAACTTTGTCTTCACTGACTTCATCTTTGGAGCTTTGTCTTCACTTATGAGCTTCATCTTCATCGACACGCTTCAAATATTTTTTCCAATGATAAGGTTTGTTGTTTGAGACATGGTTCGTCATTGTAATGACCCTAGTCATGCTTCAAATCATTGTAATGATTAGCCGATGATCTCTGAAGATCCATGAGAGTGGAGGAGGGATAGGCTTTTTGACTTACCTCTCAATCTCCCCCCACCCCTCCTTTCATGTTGATCATACTTATTTATAGGCTTAGGACCATTATAGAGTGAGTTAATGGGTTTTAACTCCATATATAATGAGGGAGTTAGTGGTTATTAACTCCCACTTAAATGAGTGAGTTAGTGGTCATTAAATCTCTTTAAATGAGTGAGTTATTGGTCATTAACCCGCCTTAAATATAGCCTCTAAAAATTATGACAGACGAGGTTCGGCTATGCGCGAGGTTCATCAATAATGGCAACGGTAAACTTCATCTTCAACGACAAACTTTGTTTCTGTATGAACTTCATCTTCAATGATGAAGTTCATCTTTTTAAGGAGTGAGATGATGTTTGACGAGGTTCATCTACGGATGGACTTCGTCTCTTGGATGGGCTTCATCTTCTAGATGATTTTTGTCTCTAGACGAACTTCGTCTTCAGTGACGTCCAACATCATAATGGGCTTCGTCGGCTGAGATAAGGTTCATCATCATGACGATCCTCTAATGCTTGTAGTGAGGTTCAACCTTACTTTATTCCTTGGTATTTTTTAGTGCATACAATATAGACCTTGATAAAATAGAAAAGAGATACTCTAATACGGGCTCTAATAGGAGATCAAATCAATCAATAAACAACTGAGATTAAATCTGAAAATCTGCCAAAACACGTCATAACCATCAATGGTGGGACATGATCATCGATGCTCTTTCGTTGATCATAGATGGTTGACTATAGTCCATCAATTGTGCAAATCCTAATTTCTAAATTTCTCTGATTATTGACTGTAGTCCATGGATGATTCTTGCGATCATCGATGGTCGATTGTAGATAATTAATAGTTTGATTTTTGGTTTCCGTTTCTTTGATTCTCTCACGTAGTCCATTGATGTTTTGACTTAACCATCAATAGGGTCTCTTGACCATCGATGGTTCGAATGCAAAAAATCAATATTTGTGTTGATTTTTGCATCCTTAGGGACCACAACTTATTTGTCCGTTTATATCTAAAATATATCATCTTACAAGCATATCAGTAGCAAATGAGAGTTTGTAATTAATTAAACAAGAGATATTGCATGAACAACATTCTACATGAACAATGTTTTAACAAATTCTTCATCTCATTATCAACAATGTTGCAAATAAACTATATTCTATGTCATATGAAAGACACTTTACCAATTTGCTTCAAGTTTGGTGATTATTAAGCTTCATGCTAGAAATAAGTTTCACTTTAACTAGCTACCTTTTGGATTTGTTATATTCAAATTTATTAGCTGATGATAAATAAACTCTTAAATATTCTAAAAATATTTATCTCAATATATAATTTTTTTATAATTTTCCATTTTAAATTTTTTCTCTTTTGTATGATTAAAAATCTTAGATTGGAAAGATCCTATGGATATGAGCAGGGATAATAAAGACAGATAGCCCTTGATCTGGCTTTGGAAGAACCATTTGGTTTATGTTCATCTCATGAACTTAAGAAGTAGAGATTTCATCAATTTGGTTGTTGGTTGATTTATTGCATCCATTAACCATTTCTATTTACTTGATGATAAATTTATAACCAAATCTGTTGGGATTGAAACAACGATAACCCATGCCCTTACAGATCTTGTATCGAAAGTATAGCAAGCAAGAAAATCATGGCAAATAACAAAACTTACAAGAAAAACAATAAGAAAGATAGAACACCGGATTTAACGATTTTTACAAACATGCCTACGTCCTCGAGAGAAACACCAAAAAATTCCTTTATGATTAAAGAAGATTACAATGCCTGCAAATGGCCTCTTTCTCTCTGAGAACTCTCTCACAAAGTGTTCAGAAAACCCCCTCAAAACCCTACCTTTTCATGTACTACTTAACGTTTAAAACAAAGAAGGAATATATATATATATATACCAAGCCCAAAACAGGAATCCAAACTGAAACAGGCTTTCTGTTTTTAACATCGTCGGTCGATTGACGTCATGTGTCAGTCGACTAATGAGAAAGGTTTTTCGAGTGCACTGCTTGTGCACGTTCTTCAGTCAACTGGTAAATCCCTTCGGTTGACTAACGGGCTCTTTTGATCGACTGATAAGCATCAGTCGACCAAGCATAAACTTTTGACAATTGTAGAGGGTTTCTTCAGTCGACGGATCTTCGCATGTAAAACCCCGTAAATTTAAATATTTCATGATAAATATTGATAAATATGTTATATGGTAAAAATAATATATTTTGATATTTAGATATGATAAGAATTGATTTAAGATTAATTCAATGTATATTTGTGAAAATATGAGTGCAAATGCACAAAACATGCACAAAGGCCAAGAGTGAAAATCTGGGAATAATGACCAGTTATGAATTTTTATATTTTACACACCGATGTAGTTAGAATTTGGAAAAGTGTAAAAGACCAAAGTTGTAGATCTCTTCAACAGATTTCCAACAGGTCTTAGATCACCTCATTCTGAGGTTAGATGAGAAAGTTATAGCTAAAATACCAAAAGGGTATTTTCCTAGTCAGACTAGGTTTTCTGGTTCGGGTCTAACAGGTTTGTTTCGGGTTTGCCTCTATAAATACCTATATTTTTTATGAAAATTCCTTTCTTTTATCATATCTAAGAACCCTAACAGCCACCAAACCCTATAAACCCTATTTTGAATTATTAGAGAAGATTGGAGGCTTTCAAGTTGGGTTTTTGTTGATTTTTGGCTTTTGGAGTGGAGATATCCTTCGATGTTGCTTCTAACAAGTTTTCCTATAACCCCAGGCGAGTATCATCTCTACTAATCCCCCTCCCAGTTTTTAAAATATTTTTGAAGAGTTTTTAATGAGTTTTATAGAGCCTAATCAATTAATTTGTGTATAAAAATTGGATCTTTTGTATATATGTATAAAGACTAGGTCTTTTCATGTTAAAGAGATTAAGCACGAATTTACAGAAGTATTTTAAGATCTGAAAATAATTTTAAAATATTTTTAATCTAAATTTAGATGTCTAATTCTTCGTTTTAAAGTTTCGTACATGATTGAAGGTTTACATATGATTTCTTGTGCAAATAATCATGCTTGTTATGTTCTGCTGAAAATCTGCTGCACATATATACTATTGAAATAGAAATTTGAAATAACAAATAAAATCCAAATTGAACCAAACTAATTCCAATTGAAAGATATGTGAATCTAGTTTTCAAAACAGAAAACCATACCTAAATATAGTTTTCCTAGAGAAAGATATACTCAAGTTACTGATGATAGGTTCTGCAGAAAATCTGCTGCACAAATAAAATGTTTGACTGGAAATTAGAAATATCATATGAACTCCAAACTGAGCCAAATCAGTGTCAAATGATAGCTATGTGAGTCTAGTTTCCAAAACAAAAAACTATTCTTAAAAAGAGTTTGTCCAGAGAAAGATATTCTCAATCTACTAATAATATTTCTGCAGAAAACTGCAGATGTGCTGATTTGAAATAAATTGATATATTACGTAAAGGTTTCTTGAGTTTCACTCTTGTTTGTTAGTTTTGAGAGAGTTTCTCGATCTTGTACTGTTATATACAATGCTTAAGAGTTGTTTAACATCTAGGATGATGATGAACACCAGATATGGACACGCACACCGAGATATGTGCACGTACACTTAGATTATGTTGTGAACATACTTTTTGTCGCACGTTGAGCTGATGAATACATATGAAAGAGTATAGTTAATTCATGTATCCGGAAATAGGGAGATGAAACCTATTTGCCGCAGAATGATTGAGTAAGAATATTACAAAAGTAACATTATTTCATGTATCCAGGATAGGGATATAAAACCTATTGCCGCAGAACGATTGAGTAATAGTATTACAAAAGTATCGTTAATTCATGTATCCGGAAATAGGGAAATAAAACCTATTTGCCACAGAATGATTGAGTAAGAGTATTATAATAGTATCGTTATTTCATGTATCCGAAAATAGGGAGATAAAACCTATTTGCCGCAGAACGATTGAGTAAGAGTATTACAAAAGTATCGTTATTTTATGTATCCGGGATAAGGATATAAAACATATTGTCGCAGAACGATTGAGTAAGAACATTACAAAAGTATCGTTAATTCATGTATCCGGAAATAGGGAGATAAAACCTATTTGCCGCAGAACGATTGAGTAAGAGTATTACAATAGTATCGTTATTTTATGTATCCGGAAATAGAGAGATAAAACCTATTTGCCGCAGAATGATTGAGTAATAGTATTACAACAGTATCGTTATTATATGTATCCGGAATAGGAAAATAATAAACCCTATTGCCGCAGAGAGATTAAGTAACGAGCATTACAAAAGTATCGCTATAGTACAAGATGATGCACACATAAATATTTGATCAGTTGTAGGCTTTACTTCTATGATAAATTGCCCGCGAATAGGGTATTTCCTTTGAGATTTTGATGCACCCTGTTTTCGTGAAAAGTTGTTGTTTTCATTGCTTTTCTCTTTTTGAGATCTGTTACAACTTCAATCGTTACAACAGAGTTTAAATGAAAACAAAAGGATTACAGCTTTTCAGAAAAGAAACACGAGATCCCGTTTTGGTGCGGTCTCGCTTGCGTGGGTTGTTGGCCTGTGACGGGGATGTCGATATCCGTGGACCGCCGACTCTTCAGATCCTTCCCGGTAAAATCCGGCAGAGTTTCGTCTATCCGCGTGGGATTTAGAAACAGAACTTCGTCGATCCGCGTGAGATCTAGAAGTTATAAGCGTATACCTCGGCTAAAACGAGATAATAGCTCTTCTTAGTGTCACCGCTAAAGAGCAACACTAAGGAAAAGAAGGGGTGAATGAAGGGGACTGATGAAGAACTCCTTACTCCTCGTTCCGGCAGAGCTTCGCTGCTTTAAAAATCAGACTCCTCACTCCGGCAGGGCTTCACCGCTCCTCTTTGAAATTTCAGATCTCGAGGATAATCCCAAGACCAGAAATTTCTCTCCCAAAACCAAGGCCAAGAGAATGGAGGCCCTAGGGGCCTATTTATAGGAAACCAAGGGGTGTAGGGGTGCTCAAAAGGGGAGAGGACACCCCTGGGTGTCTCGGAAAATCCGAGACACCCTAGGGGTGTCTCGGAATTTTCGAGACACCCCTGGGTGTCTCAGAATTTCCGAGACACCCTTGGGGTGTCTCGGAATTTCCGAGACACCCCTGGGGTGTCTCGGATTTTCTGAGACACCCCCGGGGTGTTTCGTGTCATCCGAGACGCTCCGCGGTGTTCTTCGCTGTAGTGCCTTTATCCGGACTTGGATTTGACTGATTCCGGTTGTGTTGGAAGCCCGTCAAGGAGTTCTATAGATCCCATCGGTTGGATTATCAGTGTGGTGATCGGGACATGGCGGGCGTTGGCCCAATTGCGGTGATCGCGGGGTTTTCGGTCAATCCGTATCCCTGTGATTCTGACATTCTGTCGGCTCACGTAGTCCGTCGGTTGGCTTCAATCGCTCACCGACGTCGTTTGAACTCTTGTGAACCGGGTAGTGACGTTCAATCGTCGATCGTTAACACCGAGCTGTGTGCGGGGACCTATTGGTAATTTTCGATGCCTACAGATACCCCCTCCAAAGTGTTTCGGACTCGTTTCTTTTATAGAAGAGCCCGGAATACTTTGGATATGATTGGTCCAACCTTCAGTCGGCTTAAGGGACCTGTGGTTCGCTTCAACTCTTGGCTCCTTCGATCTTCGGTTT
The DNA here is from genome assembly GCA_022839385.1 of Asparagus kiusianus. Lineage (NCBI taxonomy): Eukaryota > Viridiplantae > Streptophyta > Magnoliopsida > Asparagales > Asparagaceae > Asparagus > Asparagus kiusianus. The sequence continues at coordinate 20,204 of BQKN01056686.1, forward strand.
ATCCGGTGCTTTGTCGAATAACCGAAGCTGTTCCGACGCCGCGTTTATCGCCTGGCCGTCGTCGGAGTCTCGAGTCTAAGCTGGTGAATTGAGTTTGGCTCGTGTCATTGAGTTGACTTTTGAACTTGCTATCCCTGTCATATTGTGTTGACTTGGGGTTTTCGAATCACTGGGGGTTGACTTTTTGTTGCAACGCGCTGAATGGCGTTGACCTAAGGATACGCGTTGACCGGCGTCCGCCTTAGGGTTTTGAACCGCATGGGTTGACTTTTTGTCGTTACGCGTTGACTCTTGTCGTTACGTGTTGACTTTTGCTGCAACGCGCTGTCCGGCGTTGACCTAAGGTTACGCGTTGACCGGCGTCCACCTTAGGGTTTTGGAACCGCTTGGGTTGACTTTCGTCGCCACGTGTTGACTTTTGTTGCAACGCGCTGTCCGGCGTTGACCTAAGGTTACGCGTTGGCCGGCGTCCACCTTAGGGTTTTGGAACCGCTTGGGTTGACTTTTGTCGTCACGTGTTGACTTTCGTCGTCACGTGTTGACTTTTGTCGCAACGCGCTGTCCGGCGTTGACCTAAGGTTACGCGTTGACCGGCATTTACCTTAGGGTTTCGAACCGCATGGGTTGACTTTCATCGTCACGTGTTGACTTTCGTCGTCACGTGTTGACTTTTGTCGCAACGCGCTGTCCGGCGTTGACCTAAGGTTACGCGTTGACCGGCGTCCACCTTAGGGTTTTGGAACCGCTTGGGTTGATGTTTGTTTCATCAAGAAATGGGGGGTGCTTTGTGCAAGAGGATTAAAGAATTGTTTGAGGGGGTTATTTGCAAAACAGCCCACTAAAAATTTTAGGGACTTATTTGCAAAACGACCACGAATTTGGGGCTGAAATCCAAAGAGTGTTGACCCCAAACTCTTGATCGAATTTTTGGTAAAGGCATGTGGATGCAAAACCAAAAGTTCGAGGAGGGGCTTTTATGTAAAATTGGCTAAATTCTACAAAAGGGGTTTATTTGCAAAATTTAACCAAGAATGTGGGATACCGGGGTGTTAAATGATGAAGCATGATGACGACAACCCGCATCACACGTGTCCTTGACCTGAATTTGGCCTTGAGCACAGGGGTATTTTGGGTATTTCACCAAAATTCACCGCGAAACGACAATTATCGTTTCGCGGGCACGAAATTTGTAGGTTTAATTAGACTTTAACTACAAAATCCTATTTGTTTATAGGATTTCAAGTCCAAGTGCTTAATTTCCCTTTTTTCAATATTTCGTGTATGTATATTGTACCTGATGTACTGCTCTTCACTGCAGATTTGCGATGTCTCCGCGTCGATCTCGACCTTCCGGGAGTCACTCTCGTCCCCAGCATAGCGATGAGGAGGCTCCTACGACATCGTCCCCAGTGACCTCTTTCTTCGGGGGTGAGAATTTTTATACTTTTCTTGTATCCCGGATTGACCTCTCGCGGGTCATGACGGAAGAACCGATACCCCTCCCGCGGGGGTTAAGGTTTCAGACTTGTTTTGCTTAGCCAATTCAAGTCTTCGGGTATATTGGGGCGATTTCGTGTTGCCTTACACCTTATAGGTCGGTGCATGTTATCACGCGATTCACGTGATGGCGTATACCGTCCTCCTGGTGTAGGGCACTCGAAATCGTCTTCACCAATTGTCCCGTGAACAATCTCATTTTGCCTTTATGAGATAAATATTCTGAACCTTCGCTTTGTTGCAGTCGATTTTCCCGGTGGTAGCTTTCCTACTCATGCGACTACCGGTTGCAGCCGTGAGGTATTCTCTTCGCCTTCTATTAGACAGGCGATTGATCCGCTCCCGCAGTTCGACAGGGATCGTTCAGACGAATCTTGTCGCTTAATACGGGATGGAGGGCGTCACTGTTTACGCCAACTTATCACCGATGCTCCTCTTACCGTGGATGCTTCGTCCACCCAGGCTTTGAAGAAGCCAGATTTCCTGTTCGGGGATCATATGGAGGATCCCGATGTATTGACTCTCGCTAAAGAGCATTGGCTAACTCTTGAGGAGAGTGCCCTTTTATATATTCCTTCCGTCCCTCGCCACTGTTCTTTTACTCATCTGGAGGGACAGGGTGTGGAGAGACGGATGTCTTGGAAGCTCACTGATGACGCTGTGCGGGTTCAGTGCGGGTATGTTTCTCATGGAAAGACCCCTGGTTCCGGCGGATATCATGCTGTTCGTGGCCTACGACCCGGGATCATGGGTCTTGATGCCGCACCCCCGGGTGAGGTGTTTGCAGCTGCTCCTACAGTGAGGAACCGCTTGGCTCTTCTTGGAAGAAGGTTGCCTCATCCGGAGTACCGGTGCTATGGTTGGGCTTCTTCATCACCCAAGGGATGGTGGCCCCGCCTGACCGGCTACGTCTTAGGCCGTTGGGAGAAGATTCTGAAGAGTAGTGGCCTGTACGTGCCTATACATGCATGGTCTCCCAGTCAGCTGTCGCCACTTCTTGGCGTTGTTGGAGACGTACATGCCTGATAGCAACACCTTCTTGACCGGTGACGGAGAGTTAGGGTTGGCCCTCCATGAAATGCATCAGGTTTCCGGTCTTCCGATGGGAGATTACCCTTACCAGGAGTATTTTCCTTCGAACCAGCAGTTGTGGCGGTTGAAGCAAGATGATCCTGATATGTATGACACTCTCTGGGACCTCACCTGTCATTATCACACTTCCTTGATCCAGATTTCTCCTCCCGTGAAGACGAAGAGGAAAATCAGTTTGAAGCAGTTTGCCACCTATCTGTTCCCGAACTTGGAAGGTGCTTCCAGTGACCCCGTTCGTGAGCTAGATATTTTGACCGTCACTGCCATTAACGAGTTGGTGGAGAAGAGCGAGGCTCGTTCTTATACCATTGCCAGTGCTGAGGGAGCTTTCCCTGCAGGGACCAAGTTTCGCTCGTTCCTCCGCCGTGCGCAGAAGTCCATCGAGCCTCGGTCTCTGTTGGCGGGCTATCTTGCTCTATGGTTGAAGAAATGTGTTGTTCCTCATCAGCCTTCGGATGCCTTACCTCTTGAGGTGCTCTTTCCCGCGGTTCAGCTAGCTTATGGGAGAGAGCTTTCTCTGCTCCCGGCGATGGTTGCCAGCATCCATTGCGGGCTTAGGAGTGTGGTCAGTAGTTTTACTCAGGTGGGTCCTGAGCCATCTACCGAGCTTATCTGTCCTAAGGTTGAGCTCCCCTATGCATATCTGATGGCGTGGCTCGTTCTTCACCGTCCGGGCCTGATGTCGGCGCCTAGCGCTGTTGATGTTCCCGTCCCATACCTGCAGCTGTTGGAGAAGAGTAGATGGCTCGGGAGGAAATTCGAGGACGTTCAGCAGGAGCTTCAAGTCCGCAAGGGCTGGGAGTTCTTCAAGTGCTTCCCTCAGTTTTTGGGCCGTTATGGCGACGTTTTGACTGATGAGGAGAAACCCAGGAGTAACCGCACCATTCTCGACATCGGTTGTTTTCGTTGGCTGGTTAATATCCGTGTCGGATATCTTGTCTTCCGGGTGAAGAACCGATGCCATATAGAGCCTTACCTCCCCTGCCGTTTTGCTCGTCAATTCGGCTATGATCAGCTATACATCGGGAACCCTAGCCGCGGTTTGAGGGTTGAGGGAGGACTTGTTGACGGTGTGCGAGCATGGCTGTGGACCATGGCGGGCTGCACCGGGGCCCGCTTTGCTCTTCCCTCTTATAGGCGTAAGCCGATGATCACTTTCCTCAGCTGCAAGTGGTTCCTCTCTGCCTACGAATTCATAGGCGTGAAGAGCCTTTCAGAGTTAGAGTCCGATCATTCAGTACAAGCCGCCATGGAGGCTGCTCGTAAGGCTGAGGTTGCTCGGAAGCAGAGGAAGAGGTGTGGCAAATCCTCTATCTCCAGCAGAGATGATACAGGGCCTCTCCCTATGGATGATGAGGTCGAGACTCCCGAGGGGGAGTTTGTGGATATAGACACCGACCAAGAAGAACTCGGTGCAGGTTTGTCATACCCTTTGACTTCCTTTCTTGAATCCGGCTGGTATTTATGAACGTTATCATTTCAGGTAGGACCACTGGCGATCATGAGCCATTTGCTTCCCATTCCCCGAGCTCAGGGCCTGGAAACCGAGCTGCTGTGAGTAGTAAGTCTGTGCATGATCAACCTGTAGGTTCTAGGAGAGCTGGTACTTCAAAGAGGAAGAAGACCACTCACAAAGCACCTATCGACCAGCGTCCGTGTGGAGCGGACTTAAGCGACATTGCCGGTGCTGAGGAAGGTAACCTCTTTTGAATATATTTTTTGCTGCTTTGGGGTGATTTACTTTTAGGATTCATGATCATGTTTTGCATTTCAGGGATCTTTGAAGAAGGTGAGCTTCCTTCGGATCCGGTATATCCTGAATCCGACCACATGGATTGCTTCATGCAAGAAATGTGCGACGCTCTTCATGATGGCTCCCTAGGTATTGACCTGAACATTGATCTTGAGCCGGCGAGCAGCGTCGAGCCCACCATCCCATATTCAGGTACATCTCCATCCGAAGATATCCTCCTCAGTAATTCTGCGTTTTGCTTTCTCTCTTGTGCATCTTTCCGACACTTTGGTTGTCTTGCAGATGTTGCCAGAGAAGAGCTAGCTGAGGATGGAGCCTTTCCAGATGTATGTTTCGGGAAACGGGAGCATGCTCCTGTACCCGGCTTTTTAAGACCCGATGCTGGATTATTGGCCGACATGTTGGCCGAACAGACTTCGGGAAGACCTATGCGACCACTCTTCGGGAGTGATTCGTTCACAGGTATATCCCCGATCTCACTTTTCTTTACTTGCCTAAATTTCCATTTTGGCTAATAAAGAGGTGTAACCATAGGACCAGGCGATGTGCCTGATGCTTCTACAGCTTCGGGCGTTTTCCGACCTCCACCGAGTAGTACGACTGATTTGCCCACGGGGGTTAATACACCCCTTATGACCACTCCTGTCGTTACTTCGGATTCCGTCGGATCTCAACCCGAAGGGACTTCTGCCGGCATGGGTATACCTCGAACTTCCCCTTCGGGTTTTCCGATTATTTTTTATAGTCCCTTATCTTCCTGTACTGCTGCTTGCAGGATCCCGATCCTCTCTCTATGAGCGTGTCCACGCTCTTCTGGTCGATACCGATCCAGACAGAGACGTTTTCCGTATGGACCTTGGCCTCTTCACCACTTTTTATAACGGTATGATCGAGAGGCTTCTTCACAAAGACTGCTGTTTCGACCAGTTCAGGCGTTCCTTTTCTCGTCACGTGATGATGATGAGAGACGAAGGACACCCGGATTTGGCTGATTCTTTCACTGCTGAATTCGTTGTCCTGGAGTCAGAGATTCGAGAGTTGAGGGAGCTGAAGGCTGGTGGAGTTTCCTCTTTTGCATCTTCTCAGGTGGAGGATAGGTTGACGCAGTGGCGTGACCTGAGATCTTCCATTGGCAGCGAGCTCCGATCACGCGAGCACTCCGTTGCACAGCTGATGGCCACCCTGACGAAGAAGGACACCAGCAGAGCCGAGTTACTCAGCTCTCTAGATTCCACTCGTGCAGAGATAGCTAGGCTGAAGGAGGCCTTGGGACGTGCTGAAGAGTCTGCTGCTATAATCGCCGAGGACCTGGTTGGATTAGAGCGTTCTCGTGAATGGACGCTCGACAAGCTGGGATCAACACAGGAGGGATTGATGAAGCTGCGAACTGAAGCCGCGGAGGTCTTGAGCAGTTCCGAGGACTCTGTCCGAGCTAGCTTGCAGGCGGAGTTCGAGCAGAGCTATATGGATAGGCTCTCCGGTTTAGAGTCTCATATTCTTAGCCGTCAGTTGCCTTCGGGCTAACAAACTTATTGTTGTATGCTTTTGTCTTGATCTTTTATCAGAGACTCCTTATTTGCTTCTTTTTACATGATGTTTTGGTACACCCCCAGCCCTTAATGCTATGATTTTGAATTCGTAAGCTCTATTATTTTTATGGGGAAAAGGGTACCTTGCACCGCGTATTAGGCGATGTCTTATCCCTCCTTAGGCTTCGGGATAAAATTCCCCAGGTTTAGACCC